>VUQH01011877.1:5093-17037 GCA_015106775.1 Etroplus canarensis
CACACTGCCAAAAAAAAAAAAAAAAAAAAAAAAATATATATATATTTTTTTCTTCATCTACCCACTTCAGTCACATCAACATTACCAATTACTGAAATCTGAATGGTTTATTTTCATTCAAAAATTTGAATATATCTTCTTCCTGAAAAAATAACTTACTTCACAAGAATTACTTGACAGTGTATGCTTAGTAAATCTCTGTGTGAGCTGCTTTTACTTCATTCACTCAAAGATTACATTTATTAAAACTGAAGAGTGTATAATCTCAATGTCCACTAAGTATTCTACCCCTCGCTTCTCACCTAAATTATGTCATAATATAAGATATTGACCAAGGGCTATATTCTAGTTCCTACAATCCAGAAGCACAAACACATTAGGGATTCAGTGTAGATCAGCCCTTCTTACGGAATGATATTAGCCTGGATTAGGGAGTTAAAATAATGAGCAGAAAGAACACATGGGGTGGGAAGGAAACTTTTCTGCTCTATTTAAGAGAGACTTTTGAACTAAAACTTAAAGAAGACAATTATGACATAATGTTTCTGAATTGTTTATCAGAATAAATTGAGATTTTGAACGCAGTAGAGCCGATCAAAACAATTATTTCCTCAGTCACGCCACACTTGACATGACAATGCAGAAAGCCATAATCATTTCGGTCCTTATCCACCATAATTAATAACAGTTCCTCTAAAACACACACTAAAGAGTACTCAGCCCCACAGGGGACAGGCATATGTAATTATTCTTCTTAATTAGTGGTCTGAAATTGTATCTGATTAAGTTGTAAGTTGGGTCTTTGACTAATTCAATTTGGACTGCTGTCTGCAGATTTTTGTGTGTATCAAGCCACTGACTGAACATAACAATTCCTGCTGGGCACCAAAGGATGGAGCACTGAGGCTATTAGGTCTTACCTGTAAGAAATCAAATGAGGTGATCAGATGTAGGTCCATGTTCATTCTGCCACAGTTGGTCAGCTAAATGCATTTAATTTCTCAGATAAAGCATAAGGTATTAGCTTGTTTAGTGAGTGTCACCTCAGCGAGCTTAATTCAGACCTTCAAAGGCCACCTACAGTTGCACAATGTGTTGGAGTTTAATTATTTGATTATCATCTCACTGAAACATTCTTTAATTTGAATTAGATTAAGTAAACCAAGGGGTACTTAATCAAACTGAAAGCTTAATATTAATCAGGTTCAACTATAAACAGCATTGTGATTAGACTTTAAAAAAGGATGCAATTTGGCTATAGTATTTATTGTTTCAACACAATATTTTAAGCAGTTACTTTTTAAATTATAAATAAAAACAGACTCATTCCCTCTTGTCACATTTGATGTAGAACATTGGATGATGGATACACTATTTTTTTTCTCCAAATTTAATACAGCAAGTAAATTATAAAAGCACAAAGAAGTGCTGTCTCATCAGATACAAATAACAAAAATTTAATTATTAAAATACTATTAAAACTGGTTGGTTTAATGATGTGACAGCAAAGGTTAGAGTTATGTACAAATATGTTGTTTGATTTAGGTAGCATGTCAGTGGCCTGGTCACAGAACAATTATAATGTAACCTGCACCCACACCACCAACACATTTTCTGGACTCCAGCAGCTGCAGCATTACTTCAGTAAGGAAGCACTGCAGGCTGCCTGATATACTGTGCATCCAGAAAGTACTTTCCAGATGCACTGTAGGTCCTTCACAGTGACCTATATTTGACCTATGTTCATAGGCATAATGTGAAAAACAGCAAGGCTGTTCATCAAAGAACAGACACTTTTAGAGTTGAAGTCTACAAAATGCAGCAACAACTAAGTACAACATGTCACATAAGGTGTTAAATAACTGAGGTGGTGGCAAATAAAGTCCAGCCTATGGAGAGTTATCAAAGTATACGGATAAGTAAATAGACTGAGGTAGAGTGAACATAATTTTTTCTCATCATTTTACTGTATAAAATCTAAGTGCTTGATTCCTAATGTAAACCAGTCTTCATAACATACATACAAAAACGTTTCAAGTCCACATTCTGTTAGTCTCCATAAGTTGGCCACAAACTGAGATCTACAACACCCATACATAAAGCACAGAGGGCAGATGATGTAAAACTAGTGTAGGAGAGAATTACCGATTAGGTCAGCGATTTGCAGTTCAGTGTGAGACAGAAGTTAAATGATATCAGGTGGAAAGCTAAACAGAGCACCGCAGGGACAATTTAGTAGATGACAACAATAGTTTCTACAGCTACTCCCTGACATCCACACATAAAAAAGTAAGAGGTAAACATCTTTACTCTGAGCACTATAAAACATTCTAGTTGGATTAATTGCGGCAGGGCTCATGATGAACAGATGCATTGTATGTGTTCTTGCTTTGAGTGGTTTACAGTGTGTCACAATCAGATCAGCCACCATAAGAAAAGAGGTGGGTAGATGGGTCATGCCTCTGATCTAGTCAAAGCGCACATAAGATTTATGTATAACAGATTAAAAAAGGTGATGCATTCTCTGAGGAAAAAACAAGTAGAAATGCTGCAGGTATACATGTTTTTTTTTTTTAAATGAATGTAGTTTTTCTGCAATGAATGGGTGTGATTGGAACAAAACAACTTTCTTTGATTCAAACTCAGTTGCACAACTCTAAGATAAACTATGTAGAAAAAATTTCATGTTTTGTTTTTTTTTCCTTCCTAGATTTTCCGCAATTAACTGTGTGATGGTAGTTCTACAAAGTGGAAGTGTTCAGGAACCACAGAAACTCAGCCATGGACGTAGGGCATTAAAGTCCCCAGTGCTCTTTTGACTTAACAACTGCAGCATTCCAAACCTCCTCTGGCATTAACATCAGCACAAAAACTGTGTGCCAGGAACTTCATAGCATGGGTTTTCTATGGCTGAGCAGCTGCATGTAAGCCTTGCATCACCAAATGTTAGGCACTGAGGGATGGAGTGGTGTAAAGCATGCCGCCACTGGACTCTGAAATAGTGGAAACACGTTCTGTTTCATGACATATTAGACTTCTTTATCTGGCAGTCTGATGGACAAGTCTGGGTTTGGATATTGTTACCCTGCTGTAAACTGTTTCATGGAGTAGGGATAATGCTATGGGGTTGTTTTCCTTTTGTTGGCCAGTGGGGAGAAATCTTAATACATCAACTTGCCAAGACATTTTGGGCCATTCAGTGCTTCCACTTTGCGGGAAAAGTTTGGGGAAGGTTCTTTTATTTTCCAGCATGAGTGTGCCTTGGCGCACAAGCAAGGTCCATACAGGCATGGTTAGATGAGTTTAGTGTGGAAGAACTTAACTGGTCTGCACAGAACCCATGACTTCAATTGAAAAGCACCTTTCGGATGAACTAAAATGAAGACTGTGAGCCAGGCCTTTTCACCTATTATCAATGTCTGACTTCCCAAACGCTCTTCTGGATGAGCTGGTGAACATTCCAACAGACGCACTCCAAAATCTTGTAGAAAGCCTTCCCAGTAGAATGGAAACTGGCTGCAAATGCATATGGATTTAAAATGGGATGTCATAAAATTTACTGTGGGTGTAATGTTTAGGTGACCCAATACTTTTGTTCATACAGTGTATCTGCCAATACTTATACAGGAGCCAACAAGAGTTATGTTTGCAGTTACTCTTTTTATGTTTCTGTTTCTCCTGGTAAAAAGTTAATTTATTTATTTTTGAATAACAAAGATGTATATTCTTCAGATAAAGAGTTTTAATAATTTAAGTTTTTTGTTTTCTCTTTGTTTATCAGAGATCAGAAGTCATCATGCCAGCAGGGTATGAAGTACAAGGAAGACAGGGGGAGCTCAACCACTTTTAAGCCATAAGCTCCTCTGAAATCATAATTTTTAATTTTTTTTGAAGGGGGTCTCTAAAATATTGACTGTATGCTATTTTGTAATACATTTGTTTTTTGTATCTTCATTAACATGGATTAAGTGTAAATCTAGGTCATTATTGATGGATGATTCATGCATGACGATGATTCACTAATTAATTCACGTTGAGGAAACATGCATGCTACTCTTTCAAAGCTTAGTTTTCTTCAATGCTTATAAAAGAGAATATGAAATGGTTTAAAGTAATTTATCAATTGCGTTACCTAGGAACACACTGCTGTACTTAATTTCCAACAGGAAGGTGGATTGGTATCACTCTTTTCAGGCCTAGGTGGTGCTGGTACAAGTATTTTAATCAGTTTCCTACAGTACTTGTTATTATATAAGTTTATTGTAATTGCTGTTCTTATTTATACTGTCAAGAATAAAGATAACCAAAAGCTGTATGAAATGATACATAAATGAGTGTTGGTGTTAAAAGATGCACAGCTGGCAGCAGTAGCGATGTTCATCCATTCTTCTTCTTCTTCTATTCTTGTTGTTTTTGTTGTTGCTACTGTTGTTGTTATAAGGGAACACTTAAATGATAGATAGGATCTTAATGAATGAAATATTAAAGTTGAAAATTTTTACTGATCTACATCGTTCAATTTATTGAGAACATGACATAACAATGATCAGTGGAAACCAAAAATCATCAACCCTTTTGAGGGCTGGATTAAAAAAAAATATCTGACCACAAATCCAAAGTAAAAATTAAAGTCACAGATCCGTTTTGTGTGATAATGTGGCTTAGCAGTGTGTAAGGCCCTCACATGCCTGTATGCATTAACAATACCTGGGTTTGCTCCAGATGGGCAGTGGCATGTGTCCTGGGGGAATCTCCTCCCAATTTTGGATCAGGGCATTAGCTAGTTGGTCTGTGACACTGTTTGGCAGTGTCAATTGCACTGATACATAATGTCCCAGAGATTCTTAATTGGATTCAGGTCTGCGGAATGCAAGAGCCAATCAATGGCATTGATGCCTTTGTCATCCAGGAACTGCCTACACAGAAGAGCCACTTGAAATCAGGCATTGTCCTGCACCAAGAAGAACTCAGAACCCACTGCTATAGCACAAGGTCTGACATTTGGTCTGAGGATTTCATCCCCACACCTAACAGCAGTCAAGGTACTTTTGGCTGACATGTGGAGGCCTATATGCCACTCCAAGAATGTGTCTCCTCAGATCATTAGTGATCTACTGCCAAACCAGTAATGCCAAATAATGTCACAGGGAGCATGTTTGCCACGGTGTCTCTGTACTCTTTCAAGTTTGTCACATGTGCTCAGAGTGAACCTGCTTTCGTCTGGGAAGAGAATGGGGTGCTGGAGGACCTGCCAGTTTTGGCATTCTCTGGTGAATGCTAATCAAGCTACACAATGCAAGGCTGTGAGCACAGGTCCCACTAAAGGACATCAGGCTCTCATGCCACCATGAAATACCATTCAGACTGGTCCATGTAATTTAAGAAGATTGGCATGGCGCTAGGATTAACTGCCACAGTAGCAGACAAGGGGGCAAAATGATACTTCATAAGTGTACTGTGATCTTGAGAAAACAAAAATTGTTTCCTAGATATACAGTCAATCTAATTTTGTTTTCGTTTTTCTCACTTAAAAATAATTGAAAGCATGGCCATTCTCAGCTTCTGTATATCAGGTATGAAATTGCAGCTTCAGCAGGCAAATGTGATAGCTTAAAGTTCTTACATTTTTACAATTTTTTAAATTTTTTTCATTTTTATCCGTATTCTTGTACTTATGGTGTTTATATAAGTGAGACTCCCCAGGAATCTCTGGCTTCTCCTTATCCTCACATTTCCCAAAGCGTTGTTAAATATACCTTACATAATCACCAAAACCAGATAACACATCATGCACAATATCAGGATGCTGTTCAAACTTGCGGGCCTTTTATTTCTTCTGTTTGTTTTTATTTACCTTTGTGAATATCTGTGACCACTGAGGTGTCTGACTTTCTATTAAGAATGAATAAACAAAAATGAAAAGAGACAATGAGGAAGCTCTTTCATGAAAGGTGATATCAACAGAGGCAGGGTTCATGAGAGTGCTTGACTGTAATGGAGATAGACTGCAGATAGCTTCAGGGGGCTGTGATTTTATTGAAGCCATTGTGACACTCCAATATCACCTCTTCTTAGAAATGAATTATCACACCTTTGAGAGAAACTGGATTAGAAACATTTAAAATCTGGATGACAGCCTCAGCAACCATAAACAATTGTTTATATCTCTGTGTTATCTAAGAAGTCATGGGCTTTGTATAATTTTTGTGTTTTTCCACCAGCAAACTATTGGAATGTGTGCTGTTGCCTTTGGGTGTTTTCTCAAATTAATTGATTAGATGGCTGGTAAAGGGCCATTCATGGCCATTTGCCCTGTGATCTTAGAGACAGACACCATTTTAGAGCCGAATGCCCTTCTCCCCTCTATTCATTTATGTGCTGAAATGCAACCATACCTCAGGTGCTCTATACGGTCAGACAGGTCAAAGGTTATAGACTCAATGATAGGTTAAGCTGGCCACCCTTCACTAAGACATGTTCAGATAAGACAGGCAGAAAAGATTCTGTAAAGTGAATGCTGAATCAGACCATGTGACAGTGTGGAATACACCACAAGGCCAAGTGCTATAACCTGCCCTGTCCTATCAACACCTTTAAAAAATTGTTTATCAAGCAATCATGTTTGGTTTTTGTGACTGGAGTCCTGATCAGTATGCTTTACACACAGTGATAAATATGTAGTTTTAGCATTGAGCAAACATGTCTTGAGAAATGATAGGCTCCTGTCAATTTATTACATGCAACTTACATTACTATCGAATGGCAGTGACTGGAATGATTTTAACCAAAGTCAAAAAATTGCCACAGCTACAAAGCAGCAGGTTCACAAAACCATTATTTGGGGGGCAAAAATTACATTTAACAACATTTAAGTTTAAAGGTACGTAGTGAGTAGTGAAAAAAATGCTAACAAAAACATAAAACGAGAAAGCTGTAGTATATAGTGTAGCATAGTATGAGTATAAAAATAAAAACATTGGATGAATAAAATGTCAAAATCATTTTTGGTGTTTAGCGTGACAATGAACTCTGGCATGTTGGGGTGAAAAGTCACAAAGATATTATGCTTAAGGCACTTGTGAAGATACTGTGCTACATTTTTGTTGGCTATATTGAATTTTTTTTTTAACAAAGAATAAGTAAACCTTAACTCAACTTAAGGGTAAGATGTGTTATACTAGATTTTTTGTTTCTCTGTTTATGAATATTTCAGACCCTGAACTGAGTCCCAGCTTTGCTCTGTAAAGACTGGAGAACAACAAGCAATGTAAAAAAACCTGACTTTCAGAGAAATTATTGTTTTTTTAAGTCTTAAGGAAAATGGTAATGCATCAGAATAAATATTCAGTTTATATGTGCTTTTCTCAGTTTAGCACTGTGCTGTTTTAACTGATTTGTAGCCAATTGCTTTATATGGCACCATTATGAAAAGGTGGTAGCTGCCATCATGGTGTGTGTGTCTCTCGCTTGCCTTCCTGATGTTAAGTGAGTATGTGTCCTGTTTCCTGCTCACCTGATTGCCACAGCTATCACAAGTATGAGTCTTGGACACATCCCAGTTGCCTCGGTCTTAATGTAATAATTTTTTTCTGATTTGCTACTCGTGCTTTTCTACAGCTGCCTATTCTCAGAATCAGAGGATGCTACCTGATTGGTAGGTAAAATTATCTCATTGCGATGCTAGATTTACATTTTCTGTTATAATTTTTTGCTTTTATACGTCACAGGGATTTTAGGCCTGAGTTGGTAGGTAATACCTAGTGAACATTTCAATGTTGAATCAACATTGTATGGCATCTTTTTTTTATGATGTCTAGCCATGGTTGAGAAATAATTCTAAAATGAAAGCTGAACCAGTGTTGTGCACGTGACCTCTAAATCTGCACAGATATTTTTGTGATCTGGGTCTTTACCCAATAGAATTAAGCAAAATAAACCATTATTGATAGAAAGAATGTGGAGGAGAAAAACGTGTGAATCACAGAAGTATCTTAAACTCATGATCTCTACCTTATAATACTTCTGTTATGCTACTGAATCATTTCTCTACTGACTTTAACACACCTAATCCTTAAGGTTTTAACGCTGACATAAGGACAAAGAGGCGATGATTCTAACAGTGATGTTAAGATCACCATGTAACATAAGACAGAATTTAGATGTGCACAGTGACGAGTTACTTAAAAGTATTATTTATTTGTTTAAAGAGACAGGCTGCTGTAAGTCTGTGTATGTGGAGATAATGTTGTGTGGTTGTCTGTTCACAACTGTGCACAACCAGATTAGTTGTCATTTTAAAAATGCAAAAAAAGAATTCCTTTATCGCAATAATCTGATCTGCATTTCTTACTCTGTTAGAGCCGGTCTGATACGACCTCTTTTCTAGTTTAAACAACATCAACATCCGACAGTCTGCAGTTTTTGATGTCGTACCACCACCAGTTTTGACCAAGTAGGTGGTATTGTGGTTTCAATAGTATTTTCTGGGTAGCCTCACAGGACAGCCGCTACTGCTACTCTGGCCTACACTGCAGGAAGGCTGTTATTTTGCCTTTTGGTGTTGCCCTTTGCTTTCCCTGTTGTTTGGTGTTGCCCCTTTTATTTGTGTTGCCTTTTTGTGTTATCCTTTTTGTGTGGGCAATTTTCTGCTTTGCAGTTTTGCTTATGTGTGTACAGCTTTGCTTGGGATGTACTATATGCAAATTTCTTTCCTTTTATTATTGTGTGGGCACTGGCTATCATCATACTTGGCTTTCTACTTTACTTGTAGCCAACTTAGTTTTACCACCGACCCTGAAATATTCTACTGAATTTGGTGCAATCTGTCTGTTCACCTAGGGTAAACTGTGTATGATTATGCCTCATACTGACAGTGGGTTTTTATATTTTTTTGAGCAATTTTGTTTGACTTTGTAATATTCTTTTAGTTTTTTGTTCTATCACTGGCAGGAGGCCCTTTTTATAGCTGCATGTCACCCATGTGTTTAGGCATTTGGGTTAACTAGACCAAGTGTATATTTGATTTTTCCTTACAAACTGACACTATCACTAATACCTTCTAATTTTGTTTGTTGTATTCAGATGCTGAGGACCTAAGGCAGTAGTGGCTGGGAGCCTTGGTGATGGGATCTACTGTACTCCTTTGTGTGCTGTGGTTATTTGTGCACCCTTGGTTTGAACCATACTTTAGAGTGTGTGTCATGGTGAAATGCACATGAGTTAAGATGATTATCTTGAACTTTCCCTCAATAGCCCATCCATTCACAGGTAAGTCACAGCGCTGAACTGATATTTTAAAGTGTGGCTGGAGTAACAGCTTTTATTTCTTTTTAATCATTATCAATAAAGCAACTTTTTAATGACTTGCACAATGTTTCTGCCTGTTGGTATATCAAACTTGAATGCCTTTTTGGTTGCTAATACTGGGTAGAAGTCAGTTTTCCCAGGGTGGTGTTGTTGGAGTTTCTCTGTTTCCCATTAAAGCTCTCTCGAGCTCCCTACCACAAATAACCTTCTATTCACCACACTAATATTTATACAATACATCTCATTCACTGTGCATCTTGAAACAGTGAATTTGTTATAGAAATATGCTATTCTGTATTAGTGCTCATCTTTTGTATTTTATGCCACCACTTTATTTTTCAGTCTGCCCTGAAGTCACCACAAAGCCTGTGATGTTCTTTACATCACAGTGCAAAGCCCTGACCTCTTACTGTACATTTTCAATTAATAGTAATGGGTCTGGCAGATCGCTTTTGACTTCCATAAAAGAAATGAGGGAGCAGCCAGATTTCACTATTCTAGCTTTCAAGGTTTAATGTTTGTAATGTTCAGTCAGTCTGACCTTGGCTTTTCCTTGCCTTTTTATGGCCAGCATGAACAGAGGAAATACAAAGAATAAAACAGAAAATATATGGTGAGGACAGATTCTCTACTGTGGAGTCACATTCTTTATCTTTCACTCATCTGTCACTGACTGTTTCTCCTCCACCTCACTGGCAAGGCAAAACACAGCCTGTGGTTCTCCAATCCCCCGGCAGGGGCCCCTGCTGACCCCCCAGCAGTAATTTTAGATTTCATGTCGGCTGTGCCAGAGAGCCAGCCCCAGCTAATTCAAGGTCATCCTAGTTTTTATTATTTTATTTTGGAGAATAGAAGCCAACCTGTTCTCGGGCACTGTGCCATGTTAGACACAGACATTGCATTAATCTCTTCCTGTAATCATTTTGCCAGCATTTGTAGGAGTCTGTTATCCAAATGTGAGTTTCTTTGTTCTGATTTATTAGAATATTTAAGAGTTAATTTTACAAGGTACGCTTGTTTTCCTACTGACTTAATGATGCCAAAATAACCTTCTGCATTAAGAATTTGAGCAAAACAAACAGTGGTAAAAGCTGTGTTAGAAAAAGCTGGGACAGGAATGCATGACACATAATAACTGCAGCAGTTGGACACTTAGATAAAATAAAAACAGGTCCGACTTTCATCATCATCATCATGTTGGGCTTGCAAAAGTTGTTCCAGTTATTAGTCATATTCTTGTAAGCAGTCATGTATGACGTTTATAGTAAATGTTGAAGAGATGTCAAATGCCTCTCATTGTCATGCTGAGTTAGAAAAATTGAAGAGTGACCATGAAATCTGCTTAGACAGCTTTGGTGTTGCTAACCATTCCAGGGGACATCATCCTTCTACAGACAGTGTGGTCAAAAGGCTCTTTTGTAAGCACTGACATCTACATAGAACCACATTTGTAGTTTAGAGCGACAGATCCCTTTTTTTTAACTAACACTTGCCACTGGCCATTATGAAGCTCCTGGTCTTAATCCAATAGAGCAAACCAACAAGCACTTTACAAATGAAATACCATTCTGAAGACTGGTGCCTTACACTCCTCCTGAATATACATATATTTACATACTATAAACATTTTTGCTAACACTGCCAGTAAAACTTTTTTTCTCTCTTCTGGGCCTGTGCAGTGGACTGTTTTTATTTATTTAAAAAATGCAGTTTCTGAATGACTGATGTCGGCTTGTTGCTCCTGCGAAGCTCAATACTGTTAAACTTCACTCAAAACTTGTGGAGATCGATTTCCTCCCCCTCACTTCCACAGGATCACATCATTAGATTTGCCTGGTTAGGTGACACCTACATGTCTGATGGGTGATGGATGTTTTATATATAGAGACCAAATGAACATCCCCCTACTCCCCCACCCCACCCTGACACACACACACACACACACACACGCACTGTCACACATCTCTCTTCAAACACCCACACAACTCTGATGTTCCTCCTATCATCTTCTATCAGAGAGGCAAGATAACCTCAGAGCCAATGACAAACTTTGACAAATGGCTTGTCTCCAAGCACCTGCGAGAAGATGGAACTGACAGACTCCTTCACCTTTCCTCTTCCTCTAAGCCTTGGGCTGTGCCAAGCAGGCATAAGTGATATACTGTAGGACATGGCTGGGTGTAAGTCATGATCCTTCCGTTTCCTCCAGATTGTGAGGGTCTCCATCTATCACTGTCAGTCACCTCTCTCTCTTTGCCTCTGTCCATCTCACACACTCTGTCTGTCCTATGAGCCTTGTCTTTTTACTCATTCACCCAAAGGTCACTCTTCCATTCTTCCATCTCCAATGTTTCCTCTCTCTGGTACAGAAGCAGTCTGCAGATATCTATAGCACTATACAGATGGCTGGTAATCTGCCCTGGGGTCATTATGAATCCAAGCCAGGACCCTGACCGACGGCTACTCTCCCCCTTCTGTCAGTCCATCTCTGCAAACGTAGCCTAAAATGAGCCATTCATCTGAATTTCCAGACATTTGGCTTTTCTTGGCAAACATAGCTCAGCTACTTTGCCTCAAGAAACCACCAAATCCATACGGTTTAAGCAGGCAAAGATGAATATTCACTTGGTGTTCCATG
>VUQH01011878.1:0-10704 GCA_015106775.1 Etroplus canarensis
GAGCTGCAGTAACTACAGAGGGATCAAGTTGATGAGCCATACCATGAAGATATGGGAGAGGTCAGGCAGGAGTCTCCGTGGACTATGATGTTTGCAGATGACATTGTGATCTGTAGTGTGGAGTGGGTGGAGACGAGTGTCAGGGGTGCTTTGTGACAGAAGGATCTCAGCAAGAGTGAAAGGGAAGGTTTACAAGACGGTAGTGAGACCTGCTATGGCTTGGAGATGGTGGCACTGACAGAAAGTCAGGAGGTGGCAGGATGTTGAAAAATATACTAGCAGTGACCAGGATGGACAGAATTAGAAATGAGCCCATCAGAGGGACAGCTCATGTTGAGAAGTTTGGAGACAACGTCAGAGAGGCAAGACTGAGATGGTTTGGGCATATTTGGATGAGGGCTAGCGGAAGGAGGACATGCAGAGGTTTGGTGTGACAGAAGACGATGCAAAGGATAGGGTGAGATGAAGGCAGATGATCCTCTATGGTAAACCCTAACGGGAGCAGCAAACGAGGAGGAGGAAGAAGAAGGCAGCTGTGAAGTTCCACCCTTTCTTTCTCATTGCTCCCCACTGGCTCTGCACTCCACCCTAACCCACAGGGCCCTGAGAATATTTCCCACACTTTCAGTTCTTTATTACAAATTTTTAGGTGTAAACACAGAAAAATAATATTAAAAAATAAATACAATAAAAATGTAAATCGCAACTGTGGACATTCTTGTTGTCATGTACGCATGGCTGGATGAGATAAAACGTCCAGTGACCATCAATAGGGAAGGAGTGATAAAATTGTTATCATCCATCAAAATTTTGATAGGTGGTATTTCACACCCTCCTCTCCAGATCACCTGCATATATCATATGTCTGCATGATTCTCGTTAATGGGAAATACGCAGCCACACTCACACAAACTAGATTAGCTCTATCTGAAATGTTCAACAACAGAGATGCAGCGCAAACTTGGTTGGGTGTTGAGACATGTGTGCTGAATGGAAATGTTGAAAGTAAACCGACTGTTTCCTCGAGCAAAGATGAGAAACTATGAAGGCTGCCAGTGTGTGTGTGTGCGCGCGTGTGTGTGTGTGCGTGTGTGTGTGTGTGTGTGTGTGTGTGTGTGTGCACGCTGTGTAATAATTATATCAGCATCCAGAGGTGATGGATGATTACGGGTCTATCTGCAGCCTAAGGCACCTATTAATCTGATATCACTGCCGTGATTACTCCAACATGAGTTTGAGACTGTCTGTAGCAATTATTGTAGTATCATAACTGTGTGTGTCTAATTAAAAAATAATAATAATGCAAGGCTTCAGTATGAAAACAGTTTCTCTGAAGAAGCAGCATTCAACAACATCTGTGCCAGAGAGGAGAGTCTTCAAAACGAGGCATTAAAGATACATTTTTATTTCATTCTAATCTGCTTCAGGGAATGAAAAAAAAATCATGTTCATGCTTAATAATTTCAGAAAAAAATAATGTCATTTTGACACTGCCCCGTTTCATGCTTTTGGCTTTGCTGTATATCAGTTACAGTCTCCTCCAAAAGTACTGGAGCAGCACGGCCAATTCATTAGTTTTTACTGTGGGTTTTCTTCCCTGGTATTCACATCTAGATATGTCAACACACAACAGAACACATTTTGATCAACATGAACATGACAGGCAACAGGTGTTTCATGTAAGCCAGGTGTGTTACTTAAGACTGGTTGTTTAATCGTTAAGCAACCCTGGACATCTCCTCCCAGTTTGGGCTTTGGCTGTCACCTGCGAAGGCTGCATTTGGAGTTAAGAAGTATAGACCAATTTGAAGGCCAGAGCGCTGTCTATGGGAGAAAAGCATGGCATTCTGAAACTCAGAACCAGACTCAGAATTAGAGTACTTTATTAATCCCAGGGGCGAAATATCATTTTGTCACAGGCACTCAGTTATGTAGAATAAAAATAAATCTGGAAGACAGTAAAAATTGCAATATGTAACATAAATAACTCCAAAGAAACTAGTCAAGGAGTAACAGGGAGGAGTTATAAAGTTTGATTTGATTTCCTGTGGCGTTCTGTGGCGGAATGAGTTTATCCAACACATCATGGAGAGGGTGTTGTCCTATATTGTCCTTAACTTGGACAGCGTCCTCCTCTCAGACACCACTGCTGGAGAGTCCAGCTCCACACCCATGACGTTACTGTCTTTGCAGATCAGTTTGTTGAGTCTGTTGGTGTCCACTACTCTTAGTCTGCTGCCCCAGCACACTACTGTTATGGCCTGGGTGAGTGGCTGGTTTTTTTCCACTTGCTGGAGTCTCCACCCGGGGGCGAAGCCGGCCAATTCCCGTCATGCGTGGCACCTGCTTCACCTCCTGGCTGCTGGCTTTTTAGGATCAGCACTCCTTTCGAGTCTTCGCTGGATCAACTGCCGTCTTAACGTAGTGTGAGACCTCTTAGCTCATTCTTATCGAAAGTTCTATTGGATTACGTCCCTAACGTTCTTCCCACGTCTACAGGAACCCCTTCGGGCCACGCTCTCCACACCTTCCTGTAACCTCCACCTTCGCCTGCCTGCCTCCCTGCCACTATTCAGGTCAATCACGGACACCTCGCCTGGAACCGGACCCCGGCACCCTCACCCAGACCTAACCTGCCGCTCCCCCGTGCCAGCCTCTCCTCCCGCCTCCGTAAGTCACCTTCAGTTTATGCACTCGTTTCACCTGACCAGTCCTCTCTCGCCCTCACCTCACCTTCTCTGTGTTGTAGCGCCACGTTCCCCGCCGCACCGTTTCCTGCTGACACCTGACCTCCCAGAGCCTCCACGTCCACTGTCATTATTTTCTATTCTCGCCTTGTCAATAAAGTCTGGTTTTTCTTGCAACTACGTGTCTCCATGTTGTGTCTGCATCTGGGTCCGCTTACCTCACGGACACCGGCCGTAACACTGCCTTTGTTTACTTCCTGGTCCCAACTGTCTGCAGCTGTGCACTCCTCCCTCCTATGTCTGATTGCCCACCTGTTTGTTTATTCCCTCACCCTTGTCTGCTCGGTGTTGCGTCCTCGTCTTGTCTTCCATGTTTGTGAGTGTGTTCTCCCTCTGCTGTGCTCTGCCTGAACTTATGCTTTGGACTTTGTCTCCACATTTCTGGATTAATAAAAGCAGTTTTTACTTGCTCAGGTCTGCCTTCGACTGCATTTGGGTCCACCTCTGCATGCTCACACCACGTCCCATGACAGAGGCAGGGCAGAGCCGGCAGGCACTCGCAGCGGCAGGCGAGTGTAGAAGGGAGCTCGACCAGAGCTTGCAGGTAGGCAGAGAAGCATAGAGGCCATAGGCTGCTGCGACACGATGGAGCAGTGAAGGCAGCAGCATCAGGAAAGACACTCAATGATCAGGTGAAGAGCAACGCTCACCGCTGCCTTAAGAATAGCCTGCCGGGTGGATGAGAGGCAGGTACGGCAGCTGGGTCTTCCAGGTGAGCCCCGTGGGTAATTAGGTCAGGGCTGCCACACCTTCTAGAGAGCAAAAGAGAGAGACAGACAGAGGGAGGAGAGAACACTTACAGACAGACAAAACACAAAACATGTGACAGGCCGACCAGGAGGCGGAGGTCATGACAGTCTTATAGGAGTCCAGTGGCGATGAGTCATAAGACATAAACATTACATCTAATATGCAGCTTGAGTAAGGTGCCTGATAATGGCTGACCCTGTAACTGTTATTCCATACCAAATGTCGCAGACACGGAGGCTAGGCCTCCGTGATCTGAAACAAAACACACTTTTCCACTGAATGCATAATGGATAGACAAGCAAAAATGAAAATCTCCATCATACTGGAAAAGGGCACTGGAGAGAAGAGGAATGAAAGTCAGCAGAAGCAAGACAAATTACATGTGTGTGAATGAGAGGCAGGCAGGTGGAAAGGTGAAGATGCAAGGAGTAGAGGTAGTGAAGGTGGATGAGTTTAAATAAGCAACGGACAGAGCACAAGAGAGGTGAAGAAGAGAGAAGAAGAAATTAAAGGTCTCATTGTCAACATTTGATCTGTTTTCTTTATTTTTTTTTAATATTGGTTTATGAAATTTGCATATCATTGCATTGTGTAATTGTATATATTTTTGCACTGTTTGAATCTATTTGGAACTTAGCTTGTGCTTTCTTTTTGCTCATCTGTTTTCATTGACATCTTCTTCTTCCCCTTCTTCCCCTTCTTCTTTCGGCTGCTCCCGTTAGGGGTCACCACAGTGAATTATATGCCTCCATCTCACCCTATCCCTTGCGTCCTCTTCCCTCTGCATGTCCTCCTTCACTACATCCATGAGTCTTCTATTGTCTCAGAAGTAGAGCTTGGTACCCTGCCCAAATACCTCTGAGAACATTTTCCCCTGTTGTGTCAGTTCCTTGCTACAGTCCTTCCCCTTTGGCTGGTGCTTGGAAAGATGACCTTAAACATGACTTAGCTGTAAACTGTCAACAAAATGTAAACTGTAAGGCTACAGCATAACCCATCAAACTGCTGACAGGCAACAACAGGAGCTCTATTTAAAGTTTATTTCCTGGACACTAGAGTTCAGCTTAGGCTTTGGGGCTTTAACTTCTTTTGAGTGTGAATGATTATATTATTTTTACTTCCTTGTAGGCTTGGAATGAAGCAGAACTTGACAGGATGTTGTCTCAGAAATAGTGTTCGGAGTACTGCCCAAATACCTCAGTTTTTGACTCACTGGATCAGAAAATACATTTCCCCCTTTCTCCCATCTCTTTTAAATGCTGCTTGTCATTATTAAAGGCCTGGGTGATTGAGTGCATCTACAGTTGTTCCCCGTTTGACTGGCACTCCCACCTTTGCAATTAACTTTTAATGATGGCCTTCCCAATTTGGTGGGGTGGGGTAGGAAAATTTCCAGAAGTTCAAAGACTATTTTTCCACAAATGAGCCCTAGAGATTTTTTATAACCTGGTCGTTGCCTTGCCACAGTTTTATCTTCAAGGTCTATAGATAGTTTCCTTGATGGCTAAATTATCCAAGCATGAAGTTTAAATTGTGTGATCTTTTATGTGCTTTCATAAACTATGTAAAGTCCTTTGGTTCGGCATAAGTTTGCTCTATTAAAGATACACATCAGAGCTAATTAACCTTTTAACATTTATCAGGTCACCAGTGACCTGTCTAGGGGTTGAGTTTTGTTTTAGCCACATGTTAAATGTGCAAATTTTACTGATAAATGATAATTTTACACATTGTTGCATTAAAAGTCTTTCAGCCACTGTTTTAAAATGAATTAGCCATGAGTTTTCTAAGGATCCCCTATGCATCTTCTTCAAAGTGACTTCCTTAGTCAGGGCTTTAGTCCTTAACCATAGTCCCGTAAAGCTTGGTAAGCACCAATTCAAAACACCATAATAGTTTCTTAAAGGCTGCTGGGTCAGTGGTTTGTCCTAGCTTTCTGTCACAGTTTGCAGAAACCAAAAGAGCACAAATCACTGTGATAAAATCAATTAGCCACGAGTTTTTCAAGATTAAGTTTTCTAGATTGGTGTATTCAACATGCAGACTTCATGAATCTTCAAACAAACTTCACATATACATACGATCAAGGTGGCTGATGTTTTTCCAGTGTAAGTGAAAATAAGACTGCATGTGTGTGCTCACATAGCTGATCTGCTTGGAATGAAGCAGGACTGGAAAGGACCTTTAACTCAGAAGTAGTGCTTGGTGTCGTGCCCAAATAACTCTGCTGCTACAAAGCAACAAATCAGTGAAAGTTTGACTCCCTGGTTTATTTCATAAACACATGTCTTAAAGCGGGTAACACGTAAACTGGAGAGAAAATGGCATTTTGCTAATTAAGAACCCCTGCATCTGAGCCTGGAGAAATAGTCTGTTAATATACAACAAAGCCCTCCGTAAAGCTAGGACATCTTACTATTCGTCACTGATAGAAGAGAAAAGTAACAACCCCAGGTTTCTTTTCAGCACTGTAGTCAAGCTGACTGAGTCAGACATCTGTTGAGTCTTACTTTGGGTCTCAAGAGTGGCAACTGCATGAATTTCTTTACAAATAAAATTTTATCCATTGGATAAAAAAAATATTCATACCCATGCCACGTAGTCGGAGCACGTGCTGTACCAAAAGTTCGGTTATCTGGAGGACCAACTTGGGAGATGGAGGGATCCACTGAAAAGAAGAGGATTGAAAGTTAGTAGAAAAAAGACAGAATAAATGTACCTTCAGTTGCTCCCTGTATTCTCCTCAAAGGGGTTGCCACAGTGGATTAATCCACACTGGTAATTTAGGCAGAGGTTTTACGCCGGATGCCCTTTGTGACGCAACCTTCCCTGGTGAGAGGGGATTGTGTTCTGACCTGGAATCGAACCAGGGGCCATAAGCTTGTAAAGAAAATGTGTAAACCTCTACACTGCAGTGAGAGAGAGGCAGGTGGAACGGTGAAGATGCAAAGAGTAGAGGTAGTGAAGGTAGATGAGCTTAAATACCTGGAATCAACCATCCAAAGCAACAAACAGAGCACAAGAGAGGTGAAGAAGAGAGCGCAGGCAAGGCGGAATAGGTTGAGATGATTGTCAGGGGGGCTTTGTGACAAAAGCAAGAGCCAAATGGAAGTTTTGCAAGATGGAGTTTCCAGGCAGGAGGAGAAGAGGAAGACTACAGAGAAGATTCATGGATGTCGTGAAGGAGGACATGCAGAGGGTTGGTGTGAGGGAAGAGGATGCAGGACATAGAGTGAGACCCCTAATGGGAGCAGTCGAAAGAAGCAGACCTACTAGCCCTAATGAATCACTTTTAATTTCAACAACCTAGACAAAAAATAAAAAAGTTTCTGAAAAATTTTGTCATGTTTTTGATGGGAGAAAAGTTTTTATGGCTTTTTCAGTCACTCAGGTTTAAATGAAGATGACTGGACTCAACACACACTTCCTTGTTCAAACTTACCACTCCTCTTTCTGGAATTAGAATCTATAAAGACTTCCTTCTTCCACCCCAGTCAAAACTGGATAACATTCACTAACTTCACTGACACTTCACCCGCAAGTGGAAATGGCGCAGCAAGCTGTTAAGATAGATGTTGACAAACTCTGCTGTTCGATCTGTTTGGATCTACCGAAGGATCCGGTGACTATTCCCTGTGGACACAACTACTGCATGAACTGTATTAAACGCTACTGGGATGTGGAAGAGAAAAAGGAGAAAATCCACAGCTGTCCTCAATGCAGGCAGACCTTCATACCGAGGCCTGCTCTGGTGAAAAACACCATGTTAGCAGAGTTAGTGGAGGAGCTGAAGAAGACAGAAATTCAAGCTGCTCCTGCTGATCACTGCTATGCCGAAGATGGAGATGTGGCCTGTGATGTCTGCACTGAGAGAAAACTGAAAGCTGTCAAGTCCTGTCTGTATTGTGTGGTCTCTTACTGTGAGCAACACCTCCAGCCTCACTATCATGTAGATGCATTAAAGAAACACAAGCTGGTGGACCCATCCAAGAAGCTTCAGGAGAACATCTGCCCTCACCACAACGAAGTGATGAAGATCTTCTGCCGCACTGATCAGCAGTGTATCTGTTATCTGTGCACCCTGGATGAACATAAAGGCCACAACACGGTCCCAGCTTCTACAGAATGGACTGAAAGACAGAAAGATCTCAAGCCATTTTGTGAAAAAATTCAGCTGAGAATCCAGAAAAGAGAGGAAAATGTAAAAGTGCTTCAGCAGGAAGTAGATAACATTAGTAGCTTTGCTGATAAAGGCGTGAGGGACAGTGGGAACATCTTCAGTGAGCTGGTCTTCCTCATATCAAAGGGAGGATATGGTATCAAACAACAGATCAGAGCCCAGCAGGAAACTGAGATAAACCGGGTCAAAGTGCTCCTGGAAAAGCTGGAGCAGGAACTCACTGAAGTGAAAAGAAATTATGCTGAACTGGAGAAATTATCTTGTACAGAGGATCACACCCAGTTTCTCCACACATTTCAGTTACTCTCAAATCTCATCACATCTACAGAGGTACCTTGCCCCAAACCCCGACCTCTGCTGTACTTTGAGGATGTGGCATCTGCAGCATGTGAAGTGAAAGACAAACTTCAGAGTGTTTTCTGTGAAGGACTTCAAAAAGTCTCACAGTCAGTGACTGAAGTAGATGTGTTGCTGCCAAAACCAGAACCCAAGACCAGAGCTGAGTTCTTACAGTATTCAAGTCAGCTCACACTGGATCCAAACACAGCAGGCGTGCGACTGTTGTTAACTGACGACAACAGAAAAGCAACATTTGTGAGTAAAAAACAGTCATATCCTAGTCACCCTGAGAGATTCATGAAGAAATCTCAGGTTCTGAGCAGAGAAGCTCTGACTGGACGTCACTACTTTGAGGTGGAGTGGAGCGGGTTTGGCATTTATGTAGCAGTTGCATACAAAAGTATAAGCAGAACAGGAGATGACAGTGAATTTGGAAACAACGACAAGTCTTGGGCATTAGAGAGTTCAGACAAATATGAATTCACTCATGATTGCTACTATACTTCTCTCTCAGGCCCTGACTCCCCCATAATAGGAGTGTACCTGGATCGCAGAGCAGGTATTCTGTCCTTCTACAGTGTCTCTGACACCATGACTCTCCTCCACAAAGTAAAGACCACATTCACTGAGCCGCTCTATGCTGGACTCAGGGCTTGTCATTACTTAGGTTCAAATTCCTCTGGTATGTTCTGTAAGCTTGAGCAGGAACAAGCTGCTACTGAATGAACTGGCTATTTCTGTTTAGAGTTTTTCAGTGATTTACTCCTGTTGCTCTTTCCTGTTGTTGTGCTTTGGTACTGTGCACAGGTTGAAGTCAACACTGTTTTTTATTTAAACTCTCTGTGATAATATTTTTTATTTTCTGTGTTTATTAAAAATTTCACCTTACTGGGCTCCCCTAAAACCTAGAGTTGTTCTCTTTATATCCTGTTTATATCAATATTCTGTTCACAACATTGCTTCAGATAATTCAGTCAACTTAAAAGTGATGCTTTACACCTAGATTTTATTTTATTTGTTTTCATAATTTGTTATTTTATAACTATATCACACTGTGTTGTTTAACTTCAAATTATGGAGTGGTTGTACCTTCAATAACAATCAAAATCACTTTTTTCAAATTGTGTACCTCCTGTGTAGTTATTGGTTAATCTGTATATTGAATATATGTATATATGTGTATATGTGTATATATGTATGTATATATATATATATATATATATATATATATATATATATATATATATATATATATAGTTTCTGGGATATTTCACTGTGTTGACCTTTATGGAACTACAAGTGTCAAACAAATAGTTGCTCATTTACTTTTGTATAATGTGTTTGAAAATTATAATGAAGCTAAAAATCACATTTTTTATAATCAGTCATCAATAAATGTTCATCAGTAAATGAAAAGTTTTCTGTCGGTACGATAAACAGCTAAAATCACATAACACTTTATTTTTGATAACAGCAACCTCAGGTGATTTCATGTCTAGACCTGTTTCAGTAATTGGTAGAGTCAACATTTTAAAATGAACATTTGAAATGAATTAAAATGAATGTGTGAATAATATAAATAATAATAATAATATAATTTCCTCCTTTGTCTATTTTATTTTTACTTTTTGACTACCATGACTTTGAACACATGCTTCAGATTAATGCAGTAAAACTGTTTATTGCTACTTTTTCATGTTAAAACTATTATAATAAAGAAATATGCACAGAAACTGAAGCAAAACTTTTCAATAATTTTATATTTATTATCTATTTTGTAATGAGTAAGAGTAATCATTTTAAAAGAAACTCCATTATATTTCAAAGATGTTTTTTTCTTTTGAGGATTTAGGCAGTTGTGTGTTTAGCATTACTGACACATGAAGAGAGAATCAGAAGCAATAACTCTGCAGTGAAATGAAAGAAATTTGGAGAAATGAATGTTGTCTAAACACAGGTGAAGACAAAAAATGTTACCAGTTAAAAACTAAGAAAAGTTGACACCTAGTGGTAAAGCCCAGACATGACACTTAATTAAAACTGAAGATGATCGAAGTCGAGAGACGTTAACAGACCCTCTCCACCTTCATTTGCTTGTATTCAAGGTGTAATCAACTTGCTAATGATACAATTTGGCAAATGTCACATTTTGGCAATTTTTATTTTCAGTTTTTGGTGGAAAGATGTTGGTTGACATGCTCAGAGAAGACATACAATGTATATGTTAAGGGGGGGTTCTAGGAATTTTGGGGAGAGCCCAAATGTGCCATATGGCGGGAAGGAAAAACTCCCTTTTAACAGGAAGAAACCTCCGGCAGAACCAAGCTCAGGGAGGGGCAGCCATCTGCCTCGACTGGTTGGGGGTGAGGCGGGAGAGAAGACAGAAAGGAGAGCAGAGAGAGACACAGACTATGGGAGAGAGAAAACAACATTTAATGACATACAGCAGTAACAAATATATGCTGTCTTGCTTCTGCTGTCTTTCATTCCTCTTCTAGCCAGTGCATACCTCCTCCTCTCCAGGTTCTCTTCCACCTTCTCCCTACTCTCACTACAGATCACAATATCGTCTGCAAACATCATAGTCCACGGAGACTCCTGCCGGACCTCATCTGTCAATCTGTCCATCACCACTGCAAACAAGAAGGGGCTCAGAGCTGATCCCTGATGTAATTCCACCCCCACCTT
>VUQH01011882.1:14674-25332 GCA_015106775.1 Etroplus canarensis
CGTTCCACGGTGGGAAGAGCTTGCATCCCCACTGGGAATCAAACCAGGGACCTTTCACTTGCAAGGTGAATGTGTAAACCTCTACACTATGGAGACAATATGTGTAGTGGTTCATCTGAGGCTGTATTTGAATAATTTTAAGATCTGCTAAGGACCAGATGACTATAATGTCCTGATATGTAAAACCTAAGGATTGAAAGAGTGTGTATTATTTTTCATGTGTCTAAAGTTGCCTGTTATTGTGCTGCTTTGCTTGCAGAGAAATAACCATCATGGTGCAATAAGATCAGATTCTGTGTAAGAAACATAGCTAAAGTATCTTACCAGTAAAGATTCTAAAAGCATGTCTCCCATCTTTATCCTTTATAGCCAATGTTCCCGATTCTACTGTTTTCAATGTGCCAGTGCTAATTGTCTGCTGGCTCTGGCTCGCAGTCGCAGTTAATCAGTAATCATCTCCCATATAATCTGAAGATTCAGCCATTTCTATATCTGTAGTATAGCCATATCCCTTCTCACTTTCATCTCCTCCTATATATGCTGTCAGCATTTCTTTCCTATCAGTCTTGCCTTTTGTAGAAACTGTTCAGTGCATCTGTAACTTCCTTATTACCCCTGCTTGTATTGTGTTAAATAAGAAGCTTAAATGTGTTGTGATTTTAAATGAAATGGAGCTGTCTTCATAAATCAATTTTTTAAAAGTATTAATGACAAATTAGGTGTTTCATCCTGTCAAATGAATTTGAATATTAAAATGATCCATGTGGGATTATGAGTGTTCAAGGCCGTCCAAAAGGTTTGAGGGATAGGGTCCTCAGCAGGGAAGTAACCCCTGCATTAAGACGCTGGGACGCCTCATGGAGCCCCAGGCATGTGTTGGGGCTAACCAAAGGCAAATCATTGATAAAGGACCTTTTTACAGCACTCACGACACACATCAACATACACAGTGCCGTTAATTTCTGAAGTGTGGTCGGCTTGATATGTGATGATGCAAATGAGCTGCAGTGTGCACATGTATGAATTGTTAGTAAAATGACCCACTGTGGCGCCACGATTAGTTACGCAGTCTGTCTGCTAACGGCGGAGCCAACCACGTGTGCACCATTGTTTCTTTTGTGATGTCTGAATGACTTTATGATACCACGCTGACTTCCATGTGACTATGCTGATAATGGAGCAGACAGAAAACACACCACAATTTGTTCCATCACATCTCATTCTTCCTGTTAGTTTATTTTTCAGCTGCTTAGAAAAACAAAACAAACAAGAATTCATCGCAGATGACCCACTGTTGCCGATCTAAAGCTCGTCTGTGCACCGACCGGGCGACTCGTTTGTCAATATTTATGAGAATATGCAAATGAGGGTGCATCTCATTCAGTCGTCGAGTGAGTCATGTGACCCAAACAGAGGGGTCTAAGGGCACAAGGGCTGGGGGAGGCTCCGGCGCCACAGACGAAGGAAGGGGGCAATCCCCACCTGCCCTGATCTGCTGTGAGAGGGAGCCACTCTTTGCATAATGGATACTGACTGATGGGTTATTTCTCTTCTCACAAAGGAAAACACGGAAATACCACACTTACACACTTGCCAGCAAGCTAGGTATCACTGTTTCAGATGTGTTAAAAACCCACCAGAAGAAAAAAAAAACAACAATATTTATATATAAATGAGCTAAATATAATTTAAATAGAAACCTAGAAATAAAGTAATGACAACAAACGACCAACATTAAAACAGATCACTTTTTAAGCAGACCCACACACACAGACGATTAGGATGCAGCTTTAAAATCACCCATATCATCTAACTAATCTTCTGGGGTGTGTTTCTACCACACATTATCTTAATTCTTGATGCAAGACACAAAAAAATAATATAAAAACAGCCCACAGAGATTCAGTGGGAACTAAGCATACGTGTGTGTGACTACTCCCAAAGAGCTAGTTCCTGATAAAATAAAAAGGCTAACTTCTAGCCACACAACCACAGTCTTCCTATGTGTAACACTGCTGTTGCACTATTCCCCCAATTTCAGTGTTTTTTAAATACTTGCAAATATATTGTATGCAGATTATATATGTAGAGCCCATTTAAAAATGGTACATAATTGGCTTGGTACGTCAATATCATAGTACACACGTTAGCTGGAATAAGGGTCACATATGACTAGCTAGTATGAGGTCAAACAGTTAAGATTTTTCTTTTCATCATTGTCATCTTCAAATACACAGGTTAATAGTTGTCATTTTTCTCAAAAACAAATCAAGATCAAATACAGTCAATATTAAACACTTGTAAAATGTCCACTGCAAAGAATGGCTTGAGTAGGAGGAAACTGTAAAGAAGCATTGTACTTCTGTATCTTTGTGTGCCATGCTTTTTTGCTGTCACATCACTTTTTTGCTCTTAAATGTTTTATTTTCCTTCAGCAATGCAAAAATGTGATAAAGTCCTCAGCACGCCTTCTGCTGCCACAGGCTCCGAAACAAGATAATTGACAAGGCCACTGGTCCATTAAAACATCCCAAAAAACCCTCGCTACGCTCAACTCTTTCCTTTTGCTACTTAAATTCAAAATTACTCTGCAAGCACAGGCTCAAATTCAAACTTCTTGCTTTTTTTTTGAATTTTTAAGCAAATTGCCTCAAAACAGTGCAAAACAAATCAATCCTGTGCAATAAGGCCTACTGCTATAATATCTCATACGTACAACTTACCAATAAAATGTGACTTCAAAATGAAACATCAATAACAAAACCAATAAATGATTAAAAAACCATAATAATAAGAATGATGTGGTTAACAAAGCATGGACATGCATGGCTTAACAGCAGAGGAGACATTCCGCTGCAAGACAAAAACAAAGGAATTATCAGACAGCAGTGTCTGGTTTAATTTCCTAATGCTGCCCCCCACCACTGTAATATTTCCACTGCTTCTGTTGGTTGTGGAGGCCTGAGCTTGGGGAACAGGGAGTTGGGGTGCCAGTGGGGTGTGTTTGGAGTGTGTCGTCTCACAGGGGCTCAAGCAGCCATCTGCCACCCTACTCTAGCCAGCCTGATCTTTATCCCCAACCCAGCCTGGCCCAGCAGGCATGCTGTCTCATCCCCTCAAAAGGGCTTCCTGCTGGGGGGTGTGCAGTCAGGAGGAGTTGGGGAGACAAAGGCAGGAGGAGTTGTGGGGGCTCCACAGCGAGGCCCTTTGACCTGATCCCTGGACGGCCCAGACAGACAGCACCGTGTCTGCTCCCTGCCTCCTCCTCCTCTCTTTTATCAGCCACACAGACCCTGGGGGCTAACAGAGACAGAAGGGGAGAAGAGGGCGGTGTGGCAAATGAACACAATGAAGAGACTGACACAGACCACCCCGACCCCCTCCCACCCCTTCCCTTTCCATTCTCCATTCATCTTTGGGCACAGATCTCTCTATTCCCCATGGACAGACCGCTGCCCTCTCCTCCTCTCTGCTACGTGACCCCTCTCTTGTCTCTTCCCCCTCCTTTATCCCACAGCAGCAGCAGCCAGCCAAGCTCTTAAGACTCTGTGTGGTCGAGCACACACACATTGGCTGTGTATCAGTTAGTATTTTCTCAAATGTGCGCTAAATATGGCACATGTAGTGTTGCTCTTACTTCTCAGGAATACGTGTTTAGGAGGCTTGTACAGGGTTTGTTTGTGGCAGTGGTTACCTGTCAGAGTAATTTCAGAATTTACAGTTAAGCTCACTACCCACATAAAGCATTTACTTCTTTAAGCAAGAGATTATTTTAATGAAAAACTAGAAAACATCTCCTTGGGCTGTCAGGTGGGCTTGTCTCCTCTTGGCCAGTGGGACCTGGCACCTAGGTACGGTTGTAGTATTGAGTGGTGAGAGTCTCCAGGGTGCACCAACAGTGCACCTGTAGCAAGGGGCAGCATGGTGGTGTGGTGGTTAGCACTGTTGCCTCACAGCAAGAGGGTCTGGGTTCAAATCTAGTAGTTCATCCCAAAGGTGTTGGATGAGTTTGAGATTAGGGCTGTGTGTGGGACAGTCAAGTTGCACACCTAACTCATCCAGCCATGCCTTTATGGAGTTTGCTTTGTGAAATGTATAGTGGATTATCTTATTTATTTTGATTTTATTGGCATACTCCTTGTATTCTTCTGCTATCTGTACCAAGCTATGGTAACGCACAAATTTCCCCGCCGTGGGATCAATATCTTATCTTATTTTAAATGGGGCTTCCCCAAACTATTCCCACAAAGTTGGAAGGACAGAATTGTCTAAAATACCTTGAAAAGATGAAGCAATAAGATCTTCCTTCACTGGAAGTAAGGGGCCCAGGCCAACCCCAGAAAAACAGCCACATAGCATTATCCCTCCTCCACCACACTTCACAGTTGGCACAATGCAGTCAGGCAGGTAACACTCTCCTGGCATTTGTAAAAGCCAGACTCATCTATCAGCCTACCAAACAGAGAAACATGATTCCTCACGCCACAAAACATGTTTCTACTGCTCTGGTGTTCAGTGGTGGTGCTTTACACCACCTCATCTGATGCTTGGCATTGTGTATAGTGATTTGAGGCTTGCATGCAGCTGCTATGCTATGGATAACCCATGCCACAAAGCTCCTAGCACACAGTTTGCATGATAATGTTAATGCAAGAACAGGTTTGGAACTGCACTTACTGAATCAGCAGAGTGTTGGCGACTTTTACTCACTATCCACCTCAGCACTCAGCAACCCCACTCTAATTTTACATTGTCTGTCACTTCATGGCTGAGTTGCTGTGGTTCCTAAACGCTTACTCTAGGAGGTAAGCAATGTAATGAACTGACTTTGTGCAATGCGATGTGCCATTACAGCATCACGCTGGAATTCAATGAGTTCTTTAGAACAACCCATTCTTTCACAAATGTTTGTAAGGCAGACTAAATGTCTAAATTTTATATACCTCATGGCAATGGGACTGAATGAAACATGTGAATTCAATTAGGTATGGCCCATTACTTTTGTCCATATAGCCTATAGCCACAGCTGCTACTGGTTATCAGTGTCTGTATTCTACATTTCTCTCATTTATTCATTTTCTTTGCCTTTTCTTTACTGAATTAATACATTACTCCTGGGCTCGCTCAGTTATGGCAAAAACAATAATCACATTTACTTTGGTCAATATTTGTATTTTGAATTGCTTTAACATGATCACTCATTAACTTAAGCATCATGAGTTTAAAAAAAGGTGTTTGTATGAAACTTTCCTTAAACGTACATATACTTCCAGTGGGAAAACAAATTTTGAAGTAATGTGGGACATCTGGTCAGGAGGTAGGCCCTGACTAGTGTCAGTATATAAGGCTGTTTAATAATCTTTCCAAAGGTTTACCTGAAAAAAATCTTTTACAAATTTTTCTTCCTATACATCTCAGCAAGTGAATTTGGGCTTCGAGGGAGCGATGAAAGTGTAACACAGTAATGGAGATTTGTGCGCTTGATTTATAACCCACAACAAAATGCAAACTTCTTCGCAAAAAATAATCAGAGAAACTCATGGTTTAATCCTGATTACTTTCTATTTTTTATAACGGGTGAAAGTGGAAATTGTAGCTGAATTTATAAACATGATTAATCAACTAGCCCTTCTTCCTATTAGTGCATCTAAAAAACAGAATATCATTTGAAAGTTTTTTGTAATTTAATTCAAAAAAGTTAAACTTATGTATTCTGTAGTCATTAAACGTGGGGTGAAATGTTTTCTTTTAATTTTAATGATGGTTATGGCTTTTATCTCCTGAAAATCAGAAATCCAGTATCTCATTATTAGAATATTTCCAAAGATCAATCAAAAAAAATTACATGTCCAAATTCTGATCAGCTTCTCATCTTCCTCTTGACAATACCTCATAGATTCTCTGTGGGGTTCAGGTCAGGCGAATTGACTGGCCAATCAAATAAAGCAGCAAACCATTTGGTAGTAGTTTTGGCACTGTGGGAACATGCTAAGTCCTGCTAGAAAAGGAAATCGGCATCTCCATAAACCTCCTCATAGACATTGACTTTGGACTTGATCAAACACAGTGGACCAACCAGCACTAACACCAGCAGATCACATGACACCCCAAACCATCACAGACTGCAGAAACTTCATGCTGGACGTGGATTCAGCACCTCTCCACTCTTCCTTCAGACTCTGGGACCTTGATTTCCAAATGAAATGCTGACTCTACTTTCATCTGAAAAGAGGACTTTGGACCACTCGGCAACAGTCCAGTTCTTTTTTGCCTTAGCCCAGGTAAAAGACATCTGAGGTCTCTGGTTTGGATGTGGCTTGATATTAGGAATACGGCAGTTGTAGCTCCTTTTCTGACACCAGCTTTTGTCCACTCCATGTGAGGATCTCCCAAGTTCTTGAAAGGACTTTTAATGAAAACACTCCCAAGGTTGGGCTCGTCGCAGTTGCTTGTGCACCTTCTCCCATAACATTTTTCCTTTCCAGTCAACTTTCCATTAATATGCTTCAATACAACACTCCTGCTCAGCACTAAGAAAACAGACAGCACCAGATTTTTTTTTTTTCAGGAATTGTAGATAAGACCAACATATACTGTATTAGGCCATTGTTTAGTATTTGACTGTTAAACTCTTGTCTTCACTGTAGAAAAATTCAGCATTGTGTGGTAAGATATACAGTTACAAACTGCAAAGGTTTTCTGGTACAATGCTGTGCAAAAGTCTCAAGCCACAATTCATTTCTTTATATGTTGCTGGGACAATCGGAAATAAGCACAACAATTTATTGAAAGTACAAAGATGAATGGAAATACAGCACATAAGGCAAAATCAGAGTTTGTCCAATTCTAACAAGCTTGAAAGTCAATATTTCACAGCTTGAACTCATTTAGGCAAGATTTCTTGCAATTTCTTTAAGCAGTCTTCAGGAATAGAGCTTCAGGCTTCTTAAAGGACATCCCAGATCTCTTCTTTTTATAATTATATTGCCTTTTGTTCCATTCTCTGTCAGTATGAGCCCTCACTGCTTTAGTGATGTTTATGTCAGGGATCTGAGAAGGCCATTCCATGACTAATAGTGTTTCATTTTGTGTGTTTTTTTTTTAATCCAGGTAGACTTTTACTGCACTGGCAGTGTGTTTGGGATCATTGTGATTGACAAAAAATGAAGTTGTTGCCAATCAGACACTTTCTAGATAGTATTGCATAGTGGCTCAAAAGCCACCATATTTAACTGCGTTCATAGGTCCATCTGGTTTCACAAGATCCCCAAAACCACTGAAATGCAGCCCCAAACCATGACAGAGCCTCCACTGTATTTTGTGGATGGCTTTAGACACTTACTGTTGTGCCTCTCTCTTGACCTTCTCTGTACATGTTGATGACTATTTGAACCAAATATTTGTCCATAAGACCTGTTGTCACTGATTTTCAGTCCAGTTCTTGTAGTTTTGACATGCTTAAGCCTTTTCTCCCTGTTTCTCTTTCTTAAGAATGGCTCCATTGAAACCATTTCTGATGAGGTTTGGGGGAGCAGCGGATTTTCTGGATTTTTCCTTTTTCTTAAGGATGTGACTTTCAGATATGGTTCATTGGCTGTAGGTAGTTTTTAAGGCCTGCCACTTCTTTTTTGTTCTCAACTTGTCCAATTTGTTCAATTTTTTAAGAACACATTGGACACCATGCTAAGTTATAAAAAGTTTTTGGCTAATAGCTCTTTGGGAATCATCTTGTTGGTGCGAAAATACTCCTTTATGCCTCTGAAACTGTTATGTTGGGGATTTTTAATAGATTCAACAAAAGAATGGGAACAAACAATGTGTGTTTGCAACAGTTTCCTAGCAACAGTTCATCCCTATTGTCAGGTTCCATTTTTTTATGCTTGTATTGTTTATAGGTCAATTTTTGGTGGATTAACAACAAACAACAAAAACCCTCCCTTGATAATGTTGGCTGAAGATTTTTGCACTGCACTATAGCTTGCCATTCTTATTTTCAGATAATACTACACAGTTGATATTGATGTACTATACATAGTGTATTATCAGATGTGAACTTAGACACTCAAAGGAAGTGGCTAGCTTCTGGATGCACGAGATTGAAGAGTTGAATCGAGCTAAAAGTCAAGTGGCTAGAAAGATTTGCCCAAATAATTGCAAATGTTGCTGCTTATCTGCAACATTGACATATCAACACTTTACTAACAATTTCGCCAGATCATTTTAACAGCTAAAAATGATATCAGCGTTGTGTTTATGGCTTCTTTCTGCTGCCCCCAAGTGGCCAAAAGTACATATTACAGGTTTTAGAAATCTTTTTGGTGAGAAATACATAAATAGGCTCTCTGTTCTAGTCCATTTTAACAATTCAGACAATGCATTAAAATTTGCTCTGTTTGTAAATGTTAAAAGTGCCCTAAAAAGCACTGAAAGCTGTTTGCTTCTACTGCGAAACATCGTAAAATCTCAGCTCAAGAAACAGTAGCGTTCTCCCCTTGCAGGTCCCACAGGCCTTGAATCAAATTGAATTTAAAAAGCAACTATGCAACATCTAGGGGAAAAAAAACCTTCTTTTTCCTTCCGAGTGGTTTGGCTCTCTGGTCTTATTTATTCCCTATTGTTTCCTGTAATTTTGATTTTGCAAACTTTTCCACCCCAATAAAGCAGAAAATTTATTTTCACTAATTATCAAAGTTGCTTTGTGTTTTTTCAATCCCTGTGGTAGCTTGTTTGTTTTTCTTATCTTTGTCCTTTCAGTTATAGTTATTTAAAGTGCAAATTCACAATAAAAATGAAAACGGAAACCTTTTTCATGTCAACGCTTCACAAATGGGTTCCCGCTGGGTTAAAGAGGTAATCAAGATGGCTCGAGCACATTAATCTGTCAACTTCTTTGATGAGCAGCTATGGGGGGATAGCATCTTTTATCTTTCAGTGGCTAGATGAGAAATTACATGGGGGGGAGAGAAGCTGTCTCTGAAAGTCTTTTATTGCTTACTGAATGTATTTTGAAGAAAGAAAATGTCAGTTTTCTGTACCCTTTTTTTCCACAGCTACCTTCTGAAGGATATATGAGGATTTTGGAAATAATTCCCCCAAGCAGGGGAGCTGCTGTGTTTAGACATGCTTTCCCCCAAGCTATCCACACCAGCCCCTGTTAACTACCAGTCTTTATCTCTCTTTCTGTCCTTCCTCTTTTCTCCATTTCACCCTATCCCAGCCTCCCTCCTGCTCTGCCACTCCCTCCCTTATCTCCCGCGTAGATTTTCCTTTTGCGCTGCTCTCTTCCTCTCTAGTTCTGCTTTCTCACTCGTCTGGCCCCCTCCTGTTTCCTTGGCTTCTAGCTTTAACCCCAATCTTTCGATTCACCCTCACGTTTAACCCCCAATGCTCTCTCCAAATCCCAGCCATATATGGGTATCTCTAGGGAAGCTGTTCTCACATGTGAAATCTGGAAAATGCTGGGAGAATCAAGTCAGGACGTTCCCTGTAGCTGTCCTTGAAAATGTGTATACAGGTATCACACAGACTTGTGTTGATAGGTGCACATTCTACATATGCTACACTACATGGATAAAAATATGGGGCTACCTACACATTACGCCTACAGGAGCCTTCATCCAATTCTAAATCCACAGGCATTCATATGTAGTTGATACCCTCTTTGCAGCGTAGAGCAGCATGGGGTGGATCAGGAAATAGAGTGGGTCAGCCTCTTGCATGAAGACTGGTGGCTTGATCCCTGGTGTGCAAGTGTGTGCAAGTGTGAGCATGATAGTTAAAATGCACCTAAAGGCACAAAATTAAGGAATGTGTGAATGAAGCTTGGAGTAAAACGTGCTTGGAGTGCTCATTTACAGTTCAAAAGTGCTCCAGTCCATTTGCCATAACAGCTTCCACTCTTCTGGGAAGGCTTTCCACAAGATTTTGGAGTATGCCTGTGGGAATTTTTGCCCATTCATCCAGAAGAGCATTTGTGAGATCAGATACTGATGCAGGATGACAGGGCCTGGCTTGCAATCTTCACTCTAGTTTATCCTAGAGTTGCTGGATGGGGTTGAGGTCAGGACTCTATGTCGGCCAGTCAAGTTCTTCCTCACCAAACTCATCCAACCATGCATTTATGAAGCTCGCTTTGTCCGCTGAGGACAAAGTCATGCTGGAACAGAAACGACCCTTTCTCAAATTGTTTCTACAAAGTAGGATGTATAGTTGTCCCAAAGTGTTTTGGTAAGATGAAGCATCAAGATTTCCCTTCACTGGAACTAGGGAGCCTAGGCCAACTCCAGAAAAACAACCCCATAGCATTATCCCTCCTTCACCAAACTTAACAGTTGTCACAGTATAGTTTGGCCAGCATTCACCTGGCATTTACCAAACCCAGACTAGTCCATCAGACTGCCAGATAGAGAAGTCATTTGTTTCCAGTGCTCCAGAGTCTACTACCTTTCGGCTGCTCCCTTGTATTCTCCACCAAGGGGTCGCCACAGCAGATTAATCCGCATTGGTAATTTGGCAGAGATTTTATGCCGGATGCCCTTCCTGATGCAACCCTCCATGGTGAGAGGGGCTTGTGTCCCCACCTGGAAATGAACCAGGGACCTTTCGCTTCAAAGGCGAATGCACAAACCACTATGCTACCGGGGCTCCAGAGTCTAGTG
>VUQH01011882.1:27496-38730 GCA_015106775.1 Etroplus canarensis
TTAAAAAAAAAAAAAACAAAATAAGAAAAAAAAAAAAACAAAAAAAAAAAAAAAATGAAAAAGGGCAAAAGTAAGAGTTCCCATACCACTGAAACATTACAATAGTAATGATGTCACTGAAACAACTTCAGTAAGAATAGAACATTTGAAAATAAGGACCAATTATACTCTCACTGGCTGTTTCATTAGTTATATCTTCCATGCCGTACCATGTTGGACCCCATTTTACCTTCAGAACTCCTTTAATTCTTCATGTAAAAGCTTCAACAAACTGCTGGAAACATTTTTCAGAGATTTTGATCCATATTGTGACATGATCGCATAACAAAGTTGCTGAAGATTTGTTGACAGAATGTCCCATTTCACCACATCCCAAAGTCCTCTGCTGGATTGAGACCTGGTGACTGTGGAGGCCATTTGAGTACAGTGAACTAATTAACTGGTTTCTTGAGCATGACAGAGAGTATTTAAGCTCTGTGACATGGTGTATTATCGTGCTCGAAGTAGCCAAGATGGTACATTGGTCATAAAGAGATGGACATGGTCAGCAACAGGGTGGCTGTGGTGCCAAGAAAATATCCCCACACACTTACACCACCACTACTAGTCTGAACCATAGAGACAAGGAAGGACTGATTCATGTTTTCATGTTGTTTTTGCCAAACTCTTACCCTACCATGGAAATGTCATAGTAGACATCAAGCTCATCAGACCAGGCAGTCTTTTTGAAATTTTCTGCAGTCAAACTTTGGTGAGTTTGTGGGAATTGTAGCCTCAGTTTCATGTTCTTAAATGACAGGAGTGCCAGCCGGTGTGGTCTTCTGCTGCTTTAGCCTTTCTGCTTCAAGGTTTGATGTCTATAACATTCAGAGATGCTTTTCTGCATACCTTAGTTGCAAGAAGTGGTTATTTGAGTTACTATCAGCTTAAAGAAGTCAGGTCATTCTCCTCAACGGCATCAATAAGGCATTTTTGCCCACTGAACTGCCACTCGCTGGATATTTTCTCTTTGTTGAACCGTTCTCAGCAAATCTCGCAGATGGTTGTCAGGAAAATCCCAGTAGATCACCAATTTCTGAAGCTCAGATCAGCCACCATGACACTTTCAAAGTCACTTTGATCACCTTTCTTCCCCATTCTGATGCTTGGTTTGATCTTGACTGTGTCTACATGTCCAAATGCATTGAGTTGCTGCCATGTGATTAGCTGATTAGATATTTGTGATAACAAGTGGTGTATGTTGGCTAGCAGACATTTGTAGTACTGTGGTGATCTGAACAAAGGTGAGAAAATGAGACTAGATTCTTGTAATGGTGGAGCAGATGGAGACCCCAGACTGTAAAGATCTAGCGCGAGATTGGAACATAAATGATTTTTGAAAAGCAGATTGATAGAATAGCAGAAAGCTTAAATCTTATTTATATAGCACTTTTCATCACCTATAAATGCAACAAGCCTTAAGTAAAAAGAAATAAAGGTTTCCATCCATTATCTTAAATGCTTATCCACCCAGGAGGATCTGAAGCCAGCTCTTGCTGATGCTGTGCTAGGGGATGGGGTACAACCCGGACAGTTCTCCAGTTCATCACAGGCCAGCAAGAGGAGGCAGACACTCATTCACAATTCCACATCCACACTGCTTTAGAATCATTAATTAACCTAACATACATGTCTTTGGATTGTAGGAGGCAAAGCAAATTTAGTATTTAAATACTGACTGTAGAAATTTCAAAAATGCATTCATTGTAGAGATTTCAAGTTTATTTCTGAATATAAAAACAGTTGTAAATGACCTCACCACAGTTAGCAGGCAGCTTGTTCCAGAGAGTAGAAACACAGTAACTCAAATAAATTTACCGGATTTGGATCCAACCCTGGGTGGAGCTAAATTACTTTCTTGAAGAGCATAGAGGTCAAATTGTGAAGAGTAGACAACCATTAAAATATCAAACTAATCTTCAAGTTGTTCCACTGATTAATTTTTTTTTAGACAAAATAAGATGGTGCCATGGTCTAACTTCCTTGTGAAGACAATTTCTTAGAATTGGTTGGCGATATGAGTGCTGTATTTTTTTTAATGCATTTTTAAGATGCTAAAATGCTGTTCTGGTCATGTGATTTTCAAATTAGAAATCCAATTTCACAATAATATCAAGATTTCTGTTTTTGCATTTCAGAAACAGTAATCCATCTTTGGGTTTTTGGACCAGCTGCAAGAAAATTACAGGCTTGTGTCTATTCAGGTGTGAAAAGTTTCTGGACATCCAGCAATTAAGATTGTCAGTACAGTTTACTAGTTTGTTCACAATTAGACATGAAATGAAAGTGAAATATAAAGCTGTTTATTGAGATATGCACTCACAGGCCACTTTAATTAGGAATTTCTTTTGGACTGCTCATTAACTCAATCAATCACATGGCAGGAACTCAATGCATTCAAGATCAATGTCCATATGGACTATAAGAATGGAAAAGAATGGTGATTTAAGTGACTTTGAATGTGTTTTTGTTGTTGCCTGATGAGCTGGTCTGAGTGTTTCACAAACTGCTGATCTACTGGGATTTTCTGCACAATCAGAGAATGGTCCAAAAAAGGTAAAATATCCAGTGAGCTGGGAGAAAATATTGCTGCCGGAGGTCACAGGAGAATGGCTAAACTGCTTAGAGCTGACAGAAGGGCATCAGTCTCTTGAATAACTGCTTTCCAGAGCCAAGGTATGCAGAAGATCATCTCTAATCACATCAAACATTGAAGCAAATGGGCTCCAGTAGCAGAAGACCACACCGGGTACCACTCCTGTCAGCTAAAAACAGGAAACTGAGGCTACAATTTGAATGGGCTCACTAAAATTAGACAAAGAAAGACTGGAAAGCATTCCCTGTTCTGACGAGTCTCATTTTCTGCTGCAACTTTTGTGGGGTCAGAATTGTGTAGCAAATAAAAACATGGATCCTGTCATGGTCTGTGGACCTTGGGGTTTTTTGTTACTTTTTAGTATTCTGGTTCATATTTTCTCATTGGATATTTTGAGTCTAGTTCATGGAGCTGTGGTTTTAGTCTAGCTTCCTGAGTTCATTTTTTTTTAATGTAATTTTTTAAAATTCCGTCCTTCCCTGTGTTCTCCCTGTATGTTGTCCTTGTGAGTTTCCTTTTCTTTGTGTATAATTTGGATCCTTAGGTGTTTCCTGTTTTACTTTATAGTTATTTGTCTCTCGTGTTGTGTTCTGACTTTATTTCCTGTCCTTGTTTCACCTGATTCCCTGATTGTTCCCACATGTCCTCATTTCCCTTCTGTTTCTTGTTAGTCTCCCCTGATTGTCCCCACAAGTCCACATCTCCCTCCAGTTTCTTTTTAGTCTCCCCTGATTGTTCCCACATGTCTTCATCTCCCTCCTCACAATGCCATTGTGACAGGTCCATCCTGTCTTGTTTCAACGGTTCACGCTGCTAGTGGTGGTGTAATGGTGGGGGGGAAATTTTCTTGGCACGCTATAGGCCTCTTAGTACAAACTCCATATCGTTTAAATCTCACAGTCTACCTTAGTATTGTTGCTGACCATGTCTGTCTCTTTATGACCATAGTGTACCCATTTTCTGATGGATGCTTCCAGCAGGATAACACACCATGTCACAAAGCTCAAATCATCTCAAACTGGTTTCTTCAACATGACAATGAGTTCACTGTGCTCAGATGAAATCCACACTCAAAAGATCTCAGTCCAATAGATCACCTTTGGGATGTTGTGGAAGAGGAGATTAACATTATGGACATGCAGCAAACTAATTTTCAGCAGATGCTATCATACCACAGTATGGATAAAAACCTCTGAGGACCTTTTTGAGGACCAGCACCTCGTTGAATCTATACAATAAAGAATTTAGTCAGTTCTGAAGGCAAAAGCAAATCCAGCCCAGTATTAATAAGGTGTATCTAATGAAGTGGCTAGTGAGTATATATTTAAACAAGCTAGCAACCTATGGTCTATTTATATCCAGCATTTATACAAACACCGCTGTAGAAAACAGACATAAAACTGTTATTCTTCTGTGGTTTTCTGAGGATAGTTGCCTGTTTAATGTATTGAGTTTAATGTGGATGTAGTCTAACTTAGCAATAAAAATAGATGCTGACTTACTATTGGGACTCCAACAGGACACAACATAGGCACGGAATGCTTGAAAAAGTGTGTCATGAAACCAAGATGTGGTATTGTATTTCAAATACAGAGATACAGAGACACATAATCCCCCCACTGCAGAGGCATTATGTTTTCAGGTTGTCCGTTATGAGTCTTGTTACTTCTACAGGAGCTGACGTGTTTGCTGGATCTGTGCCAAACTTTGTGTAGTCAATGACTGAGTAAAAGATCTGATAACATTTATGAGATTGTGGAGTTAACAATCAGGGTCAGACAGAGCCATTGATGAAATTCTCAGTACCACTATAGGAGCCAGTTGGGCTCCTGGATCATCACCAGTATTTGCAATGTTAAGCACTACGATAGGTAAAACATACATCAAAGGTAAAGGCAAAATTCAGCTTCAGCATAAATATAGTTTCTGTAGGAGCTGACTGAGTTGTGAGAACTTTATCAGACTTTAATGTATGGATGATCACTGTAATAGATGGGTGGAAGAAAGTAAAGACCAATAGCAAAGGCTGAAAATTTAACACTACAGGAGCTGACCTGTTTGCTGGAGCTTTTCCAAACTTTGTGTGGTCTATACCTATGATCAGTAGAACATCTGTTCAGTTATGAGATTGTTGGGTCAAAGATCAAGGTCAGTCAGGCTCAGATTTAAGGTGAAGGATACCAGTTAAGTTCTGCACTTCCTGCACTCAAATAGTTGTGTCTAAACCTGCTTAGTTGTTCATCTTAGCACAGGTGGGCAATCATTGCAAGAAATATTGATAGGTCAGGTTGTGGAAAGTTAAGAAACTGTCCAACCTCTATTCAACTTTCTTACCAGCACTTTCAGTGGAGCTCAATATCTTGCTTGATGGCCTTGGGGAAATGCATTTGCAGACTGACATAAAGGTCCTTTTCATTCATCTTAAAATCTTTATTTTCAAGTGGATTTCAAAAATGTAGCTATCTGTGCAAAAGCATACTTCTGGAACCTTTTCTCTACAGTAGTGCCCTGTTTTGTAGTTTCCTTTTCTCCCAACAAGGACACTGCATTGCGAGTGAATGCCTCCAAATAAATTTGAATCAAGCTGAGCAGGTCTTAATGTAAGAAACACTGTTTCACTTCTTCCAATACCAGTCAAATCTACAGCTTCTTCCAAATTTCTTGGCTTTTCTGGTAAACAATGTGTCTTTTCTGAGGTTAGGGAAATCACAAAATGACTCCCAAGACAAAATATCAACTATTGATGGGCCGAGGCAATGAGAGGATTTTTCGGATTGCTTGCTTTGGGTATGGTGGCTCACATCTATATTTGCTATGTTATGAGGCCAACCTTGAGTAACAAAAGTTCTATCCCCATGAGGATGCCCGCTTACCATAAAGAAATGTGTTTACTTAAAAGGCAGTTTTTCTTGTACTCACTCATGGCAGGTAGTTCGTCCAATCGAACAAGAAAAATTAGCTGATGGTGAAGAGGAAGACACATGTTGTAGATTAAATGGCAAGTCCTGTGAGGGTAATCAGCCTTTAGAAAGGATCAATTTTTACAGCTCTATCGTTAACAGCCACAATATAGCTCCTGAGGCCTTGACGCAAAAGATAATTTGGCTGTACATGCTGCATTCAGCCTGAATTTTGTATACAGATAATCAATAAGCATCAGTGTCAAAAAAGGTTGTTGGAGCGTTTTGATAGAATTCCCTTATTAAATGATTTTTTTATTAGTTCTAGCAGTGAGAATCTCAGGGTTTACAAACAGACACTGATTAGCTAATGGTACCAGACTTTTCCTATGGACAAAATGATGGTTTCAGTGTGGATTTCTTCTCAGTTCCATGACGACACTATCCTCCAGAGATGAACAATTTTCTATTTGTAGTTTGAGAGAAACAGAAAGCTACTTTGATATGAGAGATGGTGCATTTTAAGAAATAGAAACCAATGTGAAAGATTACTTTTTATGTATGTTTAACTGATGATTAACTGAAATTTGTTCTGCTTTGAAATGCAAGACATTTAAAGGTGTTACTTCAGGGTTTAGGAAAAATACCTAGAAGAGAAAGCAATAGCCTCACTCTACCAGCACTGTGCCATATAAGTGTCTTGGATATACCCTGCATTAAATCTGGAGCTTTTTCTACCGTGCCTAATATAAAACCCTTCTTCATCTTCTTTCGGTTGCTCTCATTAGGGGTCACAACAGTGGATCCTCTGCCTCCATCTCACCCTATCCCTTGAATCCTCTTCTATCACACCAACCCTCTGCATGTCTTCTGCTCTGCTACATCCATGAATCTTCTCTGTGGTCTTCCTCTTTTCCCCCAGCCTGGCATCTCATCTTAGGTATCCTTCATCTGATATATCTTCTGTTCCTCCTCTGCACATGTCCAAACCATCTCAACTCTGCCTCTCTGACTTTGTCTCCAACTGCCCAATCTAAACTGTCCCTCTGATGTACTCGTTTTTAATCCTGTCCATCCTGGTTACTCCCAGTGACCTCAGTATCTTCAGCTCTGCCTCCTGTCTTTTTGTCAGTACTACCGTCTCCAAACCATATAGCCCAGCAGATCTCACTACTGTCTTGTAAACCTTCCCTTTGACTCTTGTTGTAACCCTTCTGTCACAAAGCACTCCTGACAATTCTTTACTTGAATGGTTGACCTCAGGTATTTAAGCTTATCCACCTTCACTACCTCTGCTCCTTGTACCTTTTCACCTGCCTCTCTGTCTTCATGCATGTATTCTGTCTTTGCTTTGACTGATTTTTATTCCTCCTCTCTCCAGTGTATACCTCCACCTCTGTTGTTTTTTCTTTTTCTGTGCTCCTAAACACAAATGTACCCACATTCATTTGTGTCACTGAATATGACTTTCCATCAGTCTGTTCTCATCTATACTAATTTGTGTCTATGTACACAATTTTTTTTTTCTCTAAAACACTCCAAAAAAGGCCACATCAGGAGAGGTGGTGGAAGCACAGAGATGTTGCCTCACACCACAGACCAAAGTTCAAGTCTTACACAGCTCACATTTTTCTTTTTAAACACATTATCAATTAAAAATATGTTGCTTTGTAAAGTGTTGCCATTAATGATTTGGTTAGCTTTAGGGAAATAAAATTACTGGGTTAGATTTAAGAATTAAAAAATTACTGGGTTAGGTTTAGAAAAGAAAACCACAGCTAAGAAGAAAAAAAAACTACAGTTAACCTTTGTTTTCTTGGTTGCTATAGTGATGACTCTTCCCTTTTGCAGGAAAAAAAATCCTGCTTGTGAAAGGAAATACACTCCCCTTTGAAATACCCTCCAGAGAAATTTGTGCTCCGTGACTCAAATACATGTAGCAATTTGTGTCCATGAGCATGAAAAAATACAGTGTTTAACTGCAGTTAGACTGGGCTGATCCATCACCACGGCAAATAAAAAGGGGCTCACAGCTGATCCTTGATTTAATCCCATCCCCAACTCGAACCTGTCTTTCGTTCCTACCGCACACCTCACCGCTGTCTCGCTGTCCTCATACATGTCCTGCACCACCCTCACATACTGTACGTCCCTGCCACTCCTCACTTCCCTTATACAATACCACAGTTCCTCTTTTTGGCACGCTATCCTATGCTTTCTCTAGATGCACAAAGACATGGTGCAATCCCTAATCTAAAAGTAAATTTGCAAATTTACAGATGATCCACAAATTATTTTTGGGTGTCTGGGAATTTCTATGACGCAGAATCAACAAAATTAAGATTCTATATGTAAAAATACACCACATCCCATATCCTGCTACTGTAGATGAGACATGAATGGCATCCATCCTTCTGTTGGTAAATGACAATTCTGTCAGATTTTAAATTTGTATAATACACATACCTGACATTTCAAAGTCCTTCAGGCCAGGGTGGTGCTTGTTTTTTAAAAGCATTCAACTTCAGTATTGTTAAAACAGGCAGGCAGCAAATGGAATTATAGATTATATGATTTATGGATGGAAGAGTCTGATGGAAACAAGAACGCATGTTGTTCTTTGTTTGCCAAAGTTTCAGTCGGGTTGTGCAGAGGTGAACTACTCACAGTAGGAGTCCTACATAAAGACAGAGTGCTGCTTTAGAACGGGATTGCTCCTGTATTGGCTTTACATTTTGCTTTGTGCCTTTCATGTTAAAAAATAGGGGTTTCTGTGAAAGGTTTTCACTCACAGTATCTTATTTATACATAAAATTTGCTTTTTGAAGAGATTGCTTCACTCTAGAAAATAACTAAACACAAAAAGTTGACAGTTATGGGATAAAATTAACAGCTTAACATTTCAGTATTTAGCTAAGTTCTACTTTGCATATAGAGAGAATATATTATAACATAGCAATAAAACAAGTAAGCAATGTGCATGGCATTAGGTCAAACACTCATTACTTTGACCTTGTTTTTATCTTCACCAGCAATTCATATTTATTGATGTTTTTTCATTCACTTCAGTTTTAATTTTTATGGTTATACCAGCCTTGCTGGCTTTTTAAATTGATCAGAGCCAGAATACTTTACTAATCCAATGGGGTATATTGTATTGAAATCTTTTATAATAAAAAATTTATATATTTCAATCTGTCATGTTTGACTCTTCTTTCTTACATGGATATATTTATTGTTACTCCCCTCATCGACCACCAATTGCTGGGGACTTAATGTGGGGGCTGCTCCGGGATTTAGCGTTTAGCTAAGTTGTACTTTGCATTTAGTAAAAATATATTATAACAAAAAATTAAGCAATATTCATATCACTGGATCAAACAATAATATTTTTGCCGTGCGTTACTGAATGGTGAGTAATAATCTTGATTGTAATGGTTAAATGAGTGTGTATACCCCTCTGCCATCTATTCATAACTGTCATCATTAGATTTATGTAAGGCAAATAATGTTTTAAGGTATCTTAAGTTATGGCTAGGATGTCCTTGATATGACCATTTATGAGCCTCCTTGACTTCTCAGTGACTCTTAATTCTCATTAGTTTTTGTAATACAGCTAACCAATGACAAAAAAACTTATCACTTTCTTTCTGTGATTAACACAAGACATGCGGTCATGAGCCAGATGTGTTACTACATCACAATTTAAGTAAATGGAACCAAATGACATTTTGGTTCCATTTACTTAAATTGTGACTATAATTTTACTAATTGGTAAAATGCTAGAGTAGCATAACACTGAAAAATTCATGCATTGAAATAAATGTTAAAATGTTGGCATTTATCTAAATTGTCATGTACCATAATTGTTTAGTGATGATAATTTATTTAACATTTTAGCATTTAGCTAGAGACATACAGTACTGTGCAAAAGTCTGAGGCGACCTCTCATTTCATTATATTTTGCTGAGAAAATGGAAAATAAGTGCAATGACTCACAGAAACATACAAAAATAAAATAGAAATACAGTACATAAGAGTACACAGTACAATTCTAACCAGCTTGAAATTCAATATTTGATTCTTTTAGACAGCCTTAACTCTCTTAGGGCAAGCCTTCTTGTCATTTCTTTAAGTTGTCTTCAGGAATAGTTCTCCAGGCTTCTTGAAGGACATTTCAAAGCTCTTCTTTGGATGTTGGCTGCCTTCTGTTCTTTGTCAAGATGATCTCACAATGCTTCAAAAATGTTGAGGTCTATTCATCACTACATAAGACCTGTTGCCACTGATTTTCAGTCCAGTGTGTAATTTGGTATACCACACCCTTCTCTCCCTGTTTCCCTTTCTTAAGAATAACTTCTTGACAGCCATCCTTCCACTGAGACCATTTCTAACGAGACTTCAGCAAATGCATCTGTCAGGTCCTGTGTTAGATCTTTGCTGGATTTTTCCCCATTATTTCTTAAGGATATTACTTTCAGATACTGTTCATCTACTGTAGATAGTTTTTTTAGGCCCCAAGACTCTTGCACTGTCCTACAAGAAAGACCACAGAGAACGGTGGAAACATACTGTAACTTCCTGGGGAAAAAGACATTTAAAAAATGATTTTTGATACAAAGATTGTTAATTTTAAGTCTTCATTTGATGTCACTGATGATTTTAAGCATGCATTTATTATGTTCTTGTGAACATTGAAATTAAATGTAGATAATGCTTCAAATAGACTAAGGTACTAACCAGCCATAGGGGCCCACAAGCCAGTGTACTCCTTGTGCCGGTCCCAAGCCCAGGTAAATGGTGAGGGTTGCGTCAGGAAGGGCATCCGGTGTAAAAACTTTGCCAAATCAAATATGCGGATTCATAACACTTTCAGCTGTTCTCATTTTTACCACCAAGAGGTCACCACAGTGGATGGATCCACATATGTGATTTGGCACAGATATTTACACCAGATGGCTTTCCTGCCACAGCCCTCCTCTTCATCTTTGCTTGAGATCAGCAACAGGAGTGCATTGGCTTATTACTCCCAAGGCTAGACTTGTGTTTCTTTATGGTTATGAACCAGGTATCTTTGGTGTGTTTGAGGCAAATATGTAAACAATAACACTATGGAGGACTAGGTAATGTTTCAAATAATCTGTCCAAAGGGCTTGTTTCAAGATGGCTCCTGAGTAAGAAGGCTTTGGTATAACTAGGATTTTGGAATTTAATGAAAAATGACACACAAAATAAAAAAACAAACAAACTTGGGATTATGTAAATTGAGGCCATTTTAACACAGGGCTCAAATTCTAAAATATTACATATACATATCACAGTCATAAAGACAGTGAACTAATTTACTAATTAGTAAATATCTAGAAACTATTTGCTCTCATAAGTTACCAGGTTTTAAGATAAGATAAGATAAGATATTACTTTATTGATCCCCAATGGGGAAATTCGGGCGTTGCAGCAGCAACAATACAGAAATCAAAAAGGTCAAAGCCAAATAAAATAGTAACATAAATACAGTTGAGAAATAATAAAAGAGGATATATACAGAGGACTATACACACTAGGGGGACAATGAAGAATGATGTGCAGTGAATGGCAAGTTAAAGTGACCAGTGAAGATTTAAAGTAACGTGTATTCAAAAGCAGCGAGTTATGTAAACAGCAGTATGGTATGACAGTTATAAGGTATATAATATAAT
>VUQH01011889.1:4142-15918 GCA_015106775.1 Etroplus canarensis
TATCTATATATATCTATATATATATATATATATATATATATATATATATATATATATAGAGAGAGAGAGAGAGAGAGAGAGAGAGAGAGAGAGAGCAAGAGAGAGAGAGAGTCCTGCCTTTCCTTTCCTCCTTGTTTTGTTGGCCTTATTAAATACAGCTTGCTTTAAGTTTTATTCTGTCTTCCTTGTGAGTCTGCGTTTGGGCCCACCATTTCTCACACCACACTTCAAACCTTGACATAATGTTTGCTTGAGGGGGGGCAATGCTATGGTTTTGTTTTTCAGAGGCTGACCTGGGTCTCTTAGTTCCAGTGAAGGGAAGGGAAATCTTAAGACATTTTGGACAATTCTTTGCTTCCAACTTTGTGGGAAGAGTTTGGGGAAGGCCCTTTTCTGGTCCAGCATGACTGCCCCAGTGCACAAAGAAATGTCCATATAGGCATGGCTGGATGAGTTTGATGTGGAAGAACTTGACTGGCTCACACAGAGCCCTGACCTCAACCCCATCGAACACCTTTTGGATGAACTAAAATGGAGATTGTGAGCCAGGTCCTCTTATTCAGCATCACTGTTACCTCACAAATGGGATATCACAAGTCTTGTAGGTGCAATGAGTAGGTGGCCCAGTACTTTTGCCCATACAATAGAGTTCATATTGACCAAGACTGGCCTTTCTTATCATGTATTTTGCTGGAATAAAAAATAATAAAAAGAATACATTTCTTTTTTTTCTTATGATAATAATAAAAATGCTAATTTGGTTTGTCTTTGTCAGTGCTTGTGTAACTCACCAAAAGCAACGAGATCTCAAATCAAGGCGCAGCTACAGATGGCAGAAACAGAGCGATAGCAGCAAGATGAAAGGGCAGGATTTTACCGTGGCTACAGTCAAATTATCTGCCATTTTTATTGGGTAAAAAACAAAAAGTAAACCCACCCGTGTTGTCAATTATAATTCCTCTTTGCACAAGAACATGTGTTTGTGTGGTCATAACTATAATACATAGTTCAAAGTTAAACCACAAAGCCAGTAAATTGTGATGGAAATTTATATTTTGGTTTTCCTTGCCTTCTGAATCAGCTTGACTAAGCTGAGGATTTGTTTAAAAGTAGTACAAGTTAGACTGACTGTGTTTCTTGCTGCCAGTAATCAGAAAGTGTCCATAACAATCCACCAAAGAAAATGACTAGACATAAGGAAAAAAGACATAGACATGGCACTTGTTTGGACTGGACACTCCACAGGAGAATGGACATTCAAAAAAGTAAATAATAAACAATTTATACATAAAATCATAAAAGAGCCATTCTAAAATCAAACATACCAGGTGCAACATCAGTGCATTAATGACACTCATTAGCTTCATCTGAACTTTATTTAGGCTTTCACAGAATAAGCTATACATGATAATACTAATACTTTTTTTTAAATTTGATGATAAACACAGCTTGACATATTCAGTATCACAACTCATAGTATGAATGAATAATGGAGCGTGTGGCTTTCCCCGAAACTAATATCTTGTTCAAACTAAACAGACCCATGGAAAACACTTTATCTGCAATGTCATAAAGCCAGCTTTTACAGTATACATTTATAAAATGCTATGATTGTTCTGAAATATGAGCAGTAGGAAACATTATACTTGTGCAAAATCTTCAGACCCTGTTGCAAACATACTGATTACTGAACAGCTGATGAGTTGATGGCTTATATAATAATAAGTGGCTTGTATTTACTGCATATTCAACAGATCACTGTGCATTTACATTTTATTTATGTTGTTTTCCAGACCCTTTTCCTTCAGTCTCTTAGATCAGTATTAACATATACTGTATGTGCAAACATCAACACACCTAAAACAATTAAGTTCCATCACCAAACTACTTGAATCCGTGCAGGAATGCATATAAAGTACACAAACACCCAGACGGCAGGTACAGACAAACAGATGCACACACATACACACACTTGCACGCACATGCAACCTTGTATCATGCAAATACTCATTTCTGTGCAGAAATATTTTCAGATACAAACTTTTTTCAAAACAAACATAAGCTATCAAATGACAAAAGTTTGTGTCTAGAGACCAGAGGACATAAGCTGTGCTCCCAGTAATCCTCCTCTACATCTTCTTAGGCTTGTTTTGATTTTCTCTTCAAAGTGATATACAGAAAACCTCTGTCCTTAACAACCACAAATGATTTCCAGTGCCTTTTTTTCTGTTTCATCTCACAATAGGAAATACAGGTACCAAGATGTAATACTATTCTTTGTCTTTACATCACATACAGCGACAGTTGAGAAAATCCATCTGCCACCTCTAACAAACATGAAAACAAATGAAGAACAGACTGTAATTAAACTCACACTGGAACAAAATGCATCATCGACCAGAGAAGATTTAAGCATCCCTTCATTAATAATCAAGCTTCCAGCTTGATTGCTGCATTTAAAACACATGATCTGGTCTTTGTTCAAGAGTGACATAGGGTCAGTTAATGACACAAACCAAAACCAACTATAGTATTCAGTTTGGCTCTGCTGCCCAACACTAACACAAAAAGTCTCCTCCAGATATGTTCAACTATTTAAAAAACTTCAGGGAATCTTTTTTGTTGCAGCAAACGTCCAGTTCTCTCTGCATCTTATACAATGCAGCATAGCAGCATTAATCCCTTCCTTCAACATCAGTCTCTATCTGTGGCTGGTGCTGCTGGGTGAGGCACTGTCTCTGGTTTTCTCTCAGCCTCATCCAGCAAGCGTTAGTGTTTAGGTGACAGAGCTGGTTGTGATGCTGGGAGCAGTGGTCGTCCTGCCCTGGCCTTTTCGCCGCTTCCCCCCTCCTCCTCCTCCTCCTCCTCCTCCTCCTCCTCTACTATCTTGTCCTCGTCCACGTGCATTCTCCCTTTCTCTCCTGTTTGTATCATCTTGCCTGTCACCTTTATTCTTCTTCTCTGAAAAAATAATGGATAAGAAAAAAGTAGGTTATTGTGCTATTTCTCATATAAAGTACTGCAAGATGTCTGTCTTAAAATGTTGCATGTGGAAGTGCTCCTGCTTGGCTAGAAACTTCCTGAGGGCCTGAATAAAAAAATGCTAAAATAATATTATGTTTAGCTACAGTGATAGCAAATGTATAGTAGCAATTAGCATGCAATACACAGCCAACAAATAAAATTCAAGCGCAACAGACAAAATAATACATCTAAACATTTGGAAGACAATTATTTTAGTCCTGTTCATTAAGCCAGTTTGTGCAAAAGTGGACTAAAATAACACAAAAGATGCTGAATCAGTCATCATGTCTTTAGTACAGACATTCACAGTCCAAAGGGGTTGAATCCTAATCAGAATCAGAACCAGAATAATTTTTTAAGCCCAGTGGGGGAAATTGCATTGTGTTACACAAGGTCAGTTATATACCAACAAATATAAATTTGAAAGGCACAAAATAAAGATTAAAATAAAAAAACAAACAAACATCTATGTATAAATTGCAATATGTAACAAGCCTTTATTATTCCCCTGTCTCTCTTTAGCATCAGGATGAGTTTCACATTTGTGATTTTGAATGAAAAGTCTTGATAACTACTGGGTTGCCTGAGGACTTTGATACAGACGCCTGTACTTCCATGAAGATGATTTGTAATCACAGTGATGATCCCTTTATCCATAGTGCTACAGACAGATTACAGTATGGTAAACTTTATTTATATATCTTCTAAACACCTGCATATTAGTATTCTCATAGCACAGCTCAAAGCACTGCTGTATCTGAGTACACTCTCACTAAGGTGTCATCCAGGCTCTAAGCTCTTAGTCTGTTTAATTTCTCTTTCAACAGCTACTCACTCCCTTGTCCCACTTGCCATACACTCGAACCTCCCCCAGTCCCCTCCCTGCTGGTACTCTCACATTAACGTTCACAAGAGTCACACATTTGAAGAGGATAATTGCTCTCTAAATGCAAACATGCATCACTGTGCGGCTAATTTCCACACTAAATCTGTTCAGAAAAGGGAAGGACTTAGATCTGTTAGGCATTTTAAATTGAAGCACATGTACTGAGTGTAAGAGCACTAAGGATAGCAAAGTGACAATTTTCTATCACATAAATCATGTCTGGCGTAATGAGTTAAACATTGTCAAGGACCCAATAATGGCCCATAATGACATGAAGAGCAGTCAGAATGGACATAAGGCCTGTGTCTAGTATCAGATGGGTATTGTTTAGGCAGCACTCAAAAGTATTTGATTTTGTATACATGAGGGAGTGTAGTTACGCTGGAGTGTGTTTGTTATGAACTTGTGCGTTGAGACTCTCTGCACATCCTGAAACTGAGAGAACACGTGCCAAGGGCTGGACAGTGTTCACTACACAGCTGACATACTGAGAGCTTACGGCGCCACAATGTTTGTCTACTGCTAGGAATAACTGTAGGTGTGCGTTTCTCTCCCTACCAGGACTTCTAAATTTTCATACACACATATGTTCAAACTGAAAGAAAAAAAAATATCAACATATAACATTTTCCAAACTTGAACGAAAACAGTGAAATTCAGTACATGGAGATGACATAGTTTGGATTTAGGTGAATGTGAACAAACCTAACACAATAACATTTATTCACCAGTGACCCATGCATGCCACAGTTACTTTACTCTGAACTGAACACTAGACAGCTCAGTCCCACACAGTAGTGCACAAACAGGAATAACGCATCTTTTTTGGGAGCCATTAGTGCCAAAAATCATGAAGACATCACAGAGAGCTCATTTGTCTAGTTGGCCTAAATTATATAGGACAAGTCCATCCAGCTTGCTCATCATTTGTCTTGAATTAATAAACATATTTCTGGACTTTTATGGAATCCATTTAAATAAACAGTTAATATTGAGCAGTAATAGTTTCAGTTTATATCGGTGACTCACAAGGAACGAGAATGGAGTGAAGTAAGGATCCTCAATCACACTCTGCAGTATCTGAGCTGATGTGCTTACTGTGTAAGGACTTAATTACTTCTCTGACAAATCACTAATGGAGCCAAGTGAGGGGGACTCCATCAGTTTATGACAGCTGTGATTGCACCTTCTCTTCATCCAAGCTAAACAATTTTGCTTGACAAATGCAATAACATATCCAGAAAATTTTATTTTCGCGTGAGACCTTTTTGTGAAGCTTCAGGAAAAAGGGGGGGTGGAAATTGCAGCCAAATCAACACAAAGCGTGAGATCTGCAGACCACTAAATCACTAATGTTATACAAGGTCTGCCCCCTGTGTTTTATATAGCCAGTTGCCAGCCAACTCCCACAGATGAATCCACAGCTGTGCTCTTTTGCACAGTTTACCCACATGAACTAGTTCACTGGAGTCATGGTACCATCACACATGAATTACCTCACAGAGGAAAACTCATCCCTGTGCATTTCAGCAGCAATAAGGATTTTATTCTTATAGTTGCTTAAGCATTTAGAAGCAAAATAGAGGAAAAACAGACCTAAAAAGCTCCTTAATGTCAATGATCAACCATTTCCCAATCCACAAAGCTTCTATGACTCATCATTTCAGATGACGCTAACATGTCATCCTTGTTTTTCTGATATGACTTACCTTTGCTTAAATTTGGCAGTCTACATAGCAGTTTTCAGGGAAGTTTATAATATTTCACTGCTAATTATTTTTCTTAACCAAAGTTTGAATTTTTTTCCAGGGTGATGGCGTCAGACAGAGTAAATTTACTACTCTTCTCTCACATTACACTATAACAGTCTGTCCAGTGAAGAGCCCAATCCTCACTGTGGAGTTACAAACCATGCCAACCTCTTTCCCTTTAGATGTGACCACAGATATGGATGAGAGACTGACAGATCAGGTTCTGTTTTTTAGACTCAGACCCCTGAAGAAAGAGAAGAATGACATTGGAATATCCAAGCCTCGCCATGTTTACTCACATATCAGTCCATGTCATCTGTTACATGTTGCAACATCTGTACTGTGGCCAATTAATATTGTTATGCAACGCCGCTGCTGTGCTCGAAATCCCCAAAGCGTGCCACTGAAAAATAAAGACTTAAAATACCACTCATTAACAGTTCTCTAAATCCTTGTAAATAAGTTTATGGGCGAAAATTGGCATATTATGCAAAGCAAATTAATAAGGAGGTATTTAAAGACAAAGTAACTTTCTAATGATGCTTCATTAGCAATGACCTCTTGGCAGCTAAAGAGACCAAATCCCATAATATCAATTAACAGGGTTAAACCACTCAACTTATTTTCCAGCCTATAAGGAAATAAGGTTGCTTACAAGGTTTATCCCAAAAACCACTGCTGATATATATATATTTTTATTTCTTTGACTCACAACTAAGAACCAAACATTTAAGTATAAATAAGAAAGATTGTTGTTTTTGCTGCACTTTTTATTCAGTGTGCACTGAACTCAACTGTCTAGATCTGTCATTTAACAGCCTAAGCTGCAAATGAGGCCAAGAGTGAATAATGAGATGGTATGAAAGTTGATAATGGCCACTAACTGGTGAGAATGACTGTTAACCCACTGGAGAGCAAGCTGCTATGTGGATAAAAAGAGCCCAAGCAAACATGTCATGGCCATGTAAACCTCGCGCTTCAGCAGTCCTCAGAACAAATAGCTCTTTCTAGCTCTGATCCTTATCCAGCTTTGCAGTGCGTAATGTCCGCCCTTCATCTGCTTGGCTCATAGATGAAGTTTATTGTTTACATGCTGAAAAGTCAAGAAATCCTGTATCCTTCTGTGCACTCTGCCAAACCAAACCCAATCAACACGCTGTGGGCCACAGACACGCTGGCGAGAGTGCAGGCCTTTGAATGTTGAGTAATGGTTCCATCAATCATCATATTGACGAAGGAGGCATTGCATGAAATACATTCAGGTTATTGCTTCTTTACATGTTATCTGAGTACTGTCTTTTGATTACAACACATGTACTTTTTAACAGTTGGTATCTATTAAATATTTCCTCTTCGGTGCATCTGTTCTGTGTATGTGTGTTTGTTTTACCTCTCACACAAGGCGTTTTGGTCACAACACACTTCCTCCTCTCTGTCTCTGGAGCACAGGTCTGCGAGGGTACAAAAGCAGGGGAGGTGTCCGGACTGTGAACCTGGGGAAGGGGCACACGAATGCGGGACTGGGAGCCTTTCTTAAATCCGCATGTTTTGTTTTTCTTCATACAGGAACCCCATTGGCTCCACTCACCCAGTTCACACTCTGAGGCACGGTGACCTGGGACAAAAAAAATAAAGAAAAATGTGGAAATGACTAAGGTATTGAGTGAATGATCTGCAGCTCACATTTGCTTCACAGCCCCTCCATCTGCTTTTTACAACTCAGCAAATTTAACTGAGGATAATGAGTTTAAGTAAATCTGAAAACAATTTTTGCTTGTTTGATCTTTGATGAGAGAAGGACAGGAACCTGAAAATGTAGTAGACTGTATGGCCATTCAGTATACAGTGCTTGTATAAAGTCTAAGTTTTAGGGTCCCACTTAGTATATTTTCTGTGAATGAGCAGGACCAATTTAAACGAACATTATGTGGTGCCAAAAAAGGCAGCTCAGGGCTCCAGGTCTCTGAAATACTGTGCCAAAATGCCTGCAGAGCTCTATGTTTCACTCTTGATGTTGTTATTTCAATCTTATGTCAGAATAATTTTCACCAGAAATAACAGAATGGGACAGCCCAAGAGTTTGTGTTTTTTTCCCTCAAGAGAACTTTCCTTTTCCAGACCCGAACAAAGATGGCTGATGAGACAAAGTGATAAGTAGAGTTTATATATTTTATGTGATTAAATTTTGAAGTTCATAAGCAGTAATCAGGAGGTTAAGGGTCACTCACCGACACACTCCATGGTCTCATTGATGGTGCGTTGGCCTGGAGGGCAGGTGACATAACATCTCCCACTGTGTGAATACAAGCCCTCCTTACATTTTGTGCAAAAATTGCGATTGAAACACGCTTCACAATTGTCTATTTTACATTCTGGAAAACACAGGGAAACAAAAAAAGAAAAGTCAATAGGCATCAAATCAGTTTAAAGTCACACTGAGTCTCATGACAGTGTTGTGGTTTTTGCCTTCAGATTTTTTCCTGAAAATTTTCTAAGGTTAATACATAAATAAGTACTATTTTAATGGGCAATTCAATGTCCTCATTCACAGTTATGGAGAGAGAGGATGAGATTTATTAGTGATTAAACAATATGGGGTCTATTAAGAAGGAGTACCACTTTTCTCTTAAAAACACGTGCACCACAGGCGTTATTTTTTTGGAAAGTGGGTGTGAATGAGTACAGCCAGAAGTCTATCCCTTCACTAACTTTCTCAAAAGCGGGTTTCTCCACACCTTAGACTCATTAAATCTCTGACTCAAACAAGCAACTTCTTGAAATCTGGATAATTAAAACCACACAAGGATAAAAACCAGACATCGTAAAGGACTCCTAAAAGCTTAAGCTTCATCAGGAAAGACATTTCCTTATTCACATAATTCATTACATCTGACAAAAACAGTGAAGGCAGGTGGAAATATCCCTGTATGTCTGTATAGGAAATGTATTTATACCCAGACTTGGTGTACTGATGTGTGCTAAACTTGAGAATGTCTTCTCTGCAACTCATCTGGTGCCAAGATTAGAAATGATAAAATCTCTCAGTGGGATCTTAAATGTCCTTCCTTTTCCCGATTAGTATTTTCAAGTCCTCGACAGCTAAATTTGACAGCACTGACATTTGTAGTCCTATAATATAAGTCAAATGTTCATAAAAAGAAATTGTGGAATTATATGTATAAAGTCAGAAGATTGGATAATAACCCAGGTTGGCCACTGAGTCCTCTGAAAAGAATTCAGCCCCCTCTGCAACAAACTAGAGCAGTGAATGAATGCTGCATTGAAAACAACAGATACAAATAGGATTGCAATTGCTGCAGACTGTGAAAACTGCAAAAAGCTGTGTCACTCGGGCTGATAGAACACACTTTATATGAACATTAAAATACAAGGGAACTCCTTTAGATTAAAATAAATATTCTGTTTGTGATTTTTCAATCAAACAAAATTTATAAAAGTTAATTAATTTTAACCAGAATTACGGGAACCTGTGAGTTTTATCTGCTTTTGGTTTATGAAATCATTATTTAGCAGACATTTAGTGACAGATACTGTGAGTTGTAAAAATGGACTTGTCAAGAAAAACATCTTGATAGGGAAGCAGAAAAACACCAAACCACATGTACAATAAACTTGAAGCAGTGAATGTCACTAAACATCATTAAATGTGGTAGTAATGAGGAAGTAACCCTCATTGAGTTTACATTAAAATAATCTGTTGCTAAAATGTTGCTGGGCATAGACTAATCATATGTTATATAGTGTGCACTCACATTAAAGACATCCTTTACTTAGTTACTTAGTCAATAAAAATGTATATAAATGGTACCCTATACTATACAGTAAGATTCCATCAGAATAAAAAGTGTATAAAAGGGAAAGCATGACTAACATGGACTGTGGCCTGGCAAGCACCCTGCACATGAAGGCTAAATAAAAAACACAGACATCCTCTTAAAAAATAGACAAACAACAATGCATTAGAAATGTTTTGGTTGGGATTTTGTTCCAGTACTGTTTTCTGCCCACACATAAGAGGAAACAGACAACAGAAGAAGCTGCTGGCACTCCTCTCGTAAAAGTGGAGCACCAGTACCACCAGAATCAATAATGTAAGTTTGGTAAGTACTGTGCGTGTGGACGTGTGTTTGCCCACATTCCAAATGAGCCAAACCTGCCAATAACCATAATAAAAAACATTTCAATTAAAACTTATACTGACATTCATTTTAATTAGGAAACATTGTGCTGGAATTGGTATTTATGTGCTGTTTTCCATCGTAACAAGAAGCAACAAATGATTTAATCATCATCAAGTGGTTATTTACATTACTGTCTATTTGTATCTTGTTAGTGTGCATTCCGTAATAAGGGGGTACACCTTATTCATTCACAAATGTGATGACATAGATAAGGCAACATAAAATCACATAAACTGAATGACAAATAGAGAGTAGCAATTTTTGCATTAATAGTTTTTTGAAATTACTTTCACAAAGTGATTTTGAAAATACACAAGACAAAACTTAGCAGGGGTATTCCTGTACTTGTACATAAACAGGAGAAGATGAACCAAGCATAAACAAATCACTTCCGCAGGCTTAATTTGAAACCAGATGTGTAGAGTTTTACAGAGTAACGAGATAGCTGGATCCTTTTACATAGTTGGAAGATCCCATATGTGTATCTACAAATTCAAAAAGCCTGTTAATGTACCACTAGAACTTGCATTATCCTATGGTCAAGCGTGTACAACACAAATCAAAACTCACGGGTGCATCGGTTATTGCCTTCTGGGTTCCTCATGCCAAAGTATCCCATGGGGCAGGAGGCAAGGCACACGCCTATCTGACGGATGTCATTGCGCTCCAGGAAGATGAAGAGCTTGGGTTTACATTTAATACAGCCGTTATACTCAGAACATCGGTCACAGCCTTTGGGGCAAGATGGGGGCCCCTCAGTACTAACTGTGGAAATATAAGGTAAACAATGAGAAAGGAAAAGCCGTGTCAAGGTAGGTAACAGCATGGTGTACCAACTTGAAAAGATAAATTGTTTCCAGCCACATATGAATTTTAATGAGGAAATAAAAAAGGCAAATTGTCAACAACCTGCCTATTACAACAACATCGGGGAATGCAATATTTTGCTGGCATCTCTGTGAATCATAAACATGCAAGCATTTTTACATTCCAACAAACAGGGGTTAAAGCTTAATCTAAGGGTTTTGGCCAGACATGAACAATTCCTTACTGTTTACTTCAAACCGCTTGCTGGAGATCTTTAACAGATTTTAAATTATACATAGTACACACAACCAGCAATCTAAATCATTTTTTGGAAAAATCGTGTAAAAGTGCACATCCTTTTTGAGGAACTACTCTGAGACAAAACAACAGTTGTCTGAGTTGATTTACAGTCGTTTACTTTCAGCTAAAAATATACACCCTTTCATGCAGCCATCAGTCTGACATCCTGCCTCCCTGAAATAAGTTGTTTGATAAAAGCCTTAAAAGTGTTTTTCTTACTCCATCACTAACCAGCAGCAATTACTGCCAAGTCTTATCGCTATCATTAGTGAAGATAAAAGTATTAATGACCCTTGGGAGTAAGTTTTGACTGCAGAAAATGGTATACATTGAGGATTGTATGTCACAAACTGTTTTTTGATATGTGGTATAAAGAGAGTTTGTGTCAGTATGTTAAAATGTCGACTCTCACCACTGATCGGTCAAGTTTGTGTGTCAATGAATTCATTTCAAGGAGAAGGGAACAAAACACACTCTGTCTTTACCTATTTGCCTACCAGTGGGGATGGTTCAAGATAACTGAATCTCATTAAATCAAATACCACAAAGCTGTAAAATGAAGTGTAAATTGCAAACATTTCCAGTATCTGGAGGGAACAAGTTACAGTTGACTGTCCCAGTCTACATGGCACTCATGCACATGGCAAGTGACCCCAATACTTCTGTCTAAATTAGTTGAACTGCAGCAACATCACTGTCTGTATGTGTGTGAGTGTGTGTGAGTGTGTGTGTGTGTGTGTGTGTGTGTGTGTGTGTGTGTGTGTATATATATATATATATATATATATATATATATATATATATAT
>VUQH01011892.1:0-14794 GCA_015106775.1 Etroplus canarensis
GATGGGAATTGATAAGATTTTTACGATTCCGATTCCATTTTCGATTCTGTTTAACAATTCGATTCTTTATCGATTCTCCTATCGATTCTTATTTTTAAAAAAAGGAGGACACACAGGTCGATTAGCTTAGAACTTTGTTTTGTATCTTATCTTTGAACAAGATAGAAATTTAGGAGTAGCATGACCTTACAAACCCAACAGTGAGATCTTAAGAGATCCACAGCCTACGGCTCCTCGATGGGGTGCCACGGGGTTCCCTGCCTCTGTGAAAGGAGAAACTACCGGTAGACTGCAGCGAGAACTGCCAGCATCTGAGCCAGCCAGACTCTGTCCGTCTCTCTCGTCGTGGTCATCTAAATGCAATGCACAGTAATAGCAGGTTTTGCAATAAGGCAAATCGCGCTAACATAATATGCAATGTTAGTTGATTATTACCTGCCGTATTAACGGGAGAGGACAGGCAAACGTTACCACTGCTGCTGGGTTGAGATTCACTAGTCTGGAGCGGATCAAAAACACGACATTCAATTTAGGTTATCGCGTGTTCTGTGAGCAAATGCTTTTGCATATTCGTAGTGCTTCTTCCCTTTGATGAAATATCTACTTTGCAAGTATTGCAAGTTGCCCTGTTGTCATCCTTTCTCGTAAAGTATAACCAAACTTTTGAGCGTTTGTGCCGCTTAGGCGCCATGTTTCCTGCTGGGTAAATGACGCTACGCAACGTGGTGACCTCATTCGAGGCGACTGGAATTGATAGGGGAATCGTTTGCAAAAATGGCAAACAATTCCAAGGAATTGAAACAGTGGGAACCGATTCTCAACAAGAACCGGTTTTCGTTTCCCATCCCTAACAGTATCTGAAAGTCATGTCCTTCAGAAATAGGAAATGTCCTGCAAAGACCTCACACAGGACCTGAGAGATAGATCTGGTCCTTCAGTTGATCCATCCACTGTTCACCAAAGCCTCATCAGAAATGTTTTTAGTAGAAGGTTGGCTGTCAAGAAGCCAATCTTGACAAAGGTAAACAGGGAGAAAAGACTGAAGTATGCCAAATTACATGAGAACTGGACTGTAAATAATTGGCAACAGGTCTTATAGACTTTTTTGTGCAATTTTTGTTTTGTTTGAATTTTTGGTTCAAATCATCATCAGTATGTAGGGAAAAGGTCAGGAGAGAAGTATATCAGTGAGCGCCTAGAGACATCTAAAACATGGTGGAGGCCGTCATGGTTTGGGGCTGCATTTCAGCCAGTGGCATTGGAGTTCTTGTAAAAGTTGCTGAAATTATGAACGCTGGAAAATATCATCAAATTTTGATCCACTATGCAATATCATCTGGAAGGCATCTGATTTGCAAGGGCTTTATTTTTTAGCTTGACAGTGAATCACACTGTATAGAAAAATACACAATGGGCAGCCAGCATCCAACGAAGAGCTTTGGACTGTCCTTCAAGAAGCCTGGAGAACTGCTTTTGAAGACTATCTAAAGAAACTACCAAAAGCTTGCATATTCAGGCTATGTTGAAGAATAAAGACGGTCATATGAAATACTGACTTTCACATTTGTTAGAATTGTTCAAATTCTGTTTTTGCCTTATGTAGAGTATTTCCATTCATGTTTGTTCACTTCAATAAATCAGCACCAATTTTCCATTTTCCTAGCAAAATATAAAGAAATCATGGGTTGCTTGAGACTTTTGCACAACACTGTACAACAGAACTTCTATTTATTCAAATGTAGTTTATTTAGAATTTTAGCATTACCATATAAACTGCCATGATCATCTCTTCCAGGGTGACAAGGCCTGTGTCCATATATATAAATCGCAATACTTAGCTCAGGCTGTGATTTTAAACATTTTGTGATAACCTGAGGAGTACAGTAATATATATTGTAATTTATCACCTTTTTTCAACTGCAAGTTATGTCCTCAAATGGTAATCTCTGTCAATATCTGTTTTATTTAATAGGGTAAAGGTTTCAGTCTGCTCCTCTCACTTCAGTCATTTCTATTCCTGCAAAGCAGGATTTTGGAGCAGTCAGACTGACCAATGCTTTCATTAAAGCCTATCATAAATGAAACTGAACTGTTTGTATTACAGTCTCGTCCAAATGCAATGAATGCAAGCATGTGTGGACAATTGTACTATTAAATGTATTTTGAACAGTGCAGCTTATGCAACAAAATTTATGCAGCCACTTCAGCAACTCAAGAATTTGAAAATAGACTGAAAAAGCAGTTGATTTTATTATTATAGCATGAAAAAGTTCATTTTGTACTTGCAGTTTATGTAATAAGAAATTGATATTTGTATTTGGTATCCCTGTGTCGATAAAATTTTACCATGCAAAATATTGCAATGCAATAATATGTCAGGGTTTTTTTCCCTCACATCTGTTGGCACCTCACAAGATTTGGAGAGGTGCCAAGATATACAGGAACTGTACTGACAGCACTTGTTGTCTTAAAATTTATAGAGTAGTTATGTTATCTTTTTTGTTTTTTCTTTTAATTTGTAATCCATCTATATATTTTTCTAATTTAAGTAGTTGATGTATCGTTTTATAAACAGCAGGCTGTTTAAGATGTTGCAGATGCCGGGAAAAGGGTGTATACAGTCAATCACATAATCTAAGGCTACATACCAAACAGTTCTAGTAAATTAGCCAGTATGCACAACCATAACTTTCTGGAACTGACATAATAAAATGAAAGATGCCCGTCATTTCTGGTCTTAATTGCTTTCCAGTTACAACATGTAAAAATGTCAACCAGGAAAATAAAAAATTAGAATGCCAAATCTGGATTAGGTATGAATATACAGCTTTACTGCTGTTTATCTACATATTAAGGATCTCTTCAGGGTATTTTCACAGCTATATAAAAACGGTTCCATTAATAAAGTTTTAATCTCATATGATTTTTTTTCCCATTCACAAAGAAAGTTAGAATATAGAAATAGAAATAAGATGTACTAATTCCCCTCATTGAAAAGTCCAGAATCTCCACCACTGAGAGCCTTGTTACAATATATGAGCAATACATGCGCTCCTCAAACTTTTACTGTGAGCATATGGATTTGAAAACAGTTTCCCAGTGAGACATATATACACACACACACACACACACACACCTTTAATAAAAAAATGAATCTCAAAGAGAAGTAAAACTGACCAGTTACTGTTTTGGGGGCAGAGAGAGGGGGACTTTAAGATGTTAACATGAACGAAGACAGCCAAATATAAACCTACAGATTTTTTTTTTTTTTAGATCCTGGTAGAAAAGGAATATATTACTATTCCTTGTAGCCTTATAGCCATCTTTCTTTTCTGAGACTGCTAAGGTCCTTCAACATCTGCTGGATGATGCTCCAGATGTTTATGAGCCGTGGTGGCCAATGCCATCCTCTGTGCTGTGGTGTGCTGAGGTAGCAGACTGAGGGTAGCAACAGACACGGCCCATATGCACCACAGAATGCCGCAGGAAATCATTCCTACCTGTGGCCATCAAACTTTACAACTCTTCCCTTTAACACCTAGACTATTTCCTATTGCCATATCATGTATACAGTATTGTTTAACTCTGGAGCACTCATGTTAATTATTAGCAATAGAGGGAAATAATATATGGGGTTTATTTTTTTATCTTCATATTTTATGTATTTCATATTTATATTTATATATATTTACTTGAGCACTGATAATGTAAGCAACTCCTCCCCCCCCTGGTATTATTTACTGTAAGTATTCTGATTCTGATTAAACACACCAAGGTTTTGTGACATTGCCAAATATACAGCAGATGGCAGCAACACACAGCGTGACCAGATACCACACAGTATGAAACAAAGCCAACAACCCTTACAATCCACTTAAAGCTCTTAGTTAAAAAAACAAACACACCAAAAAAGCTATTAATCATTGCCTCCCCAATATACTTTGCATTTGCTACTGTCATTATTGTTATTTTACTGAATTTGTCACTTTAATCAGTTTAAGGTCACTTAGATAAAACATGGTAAGTCATGTGCATGAACTGTAGTGTCATGGAAGAAAAACTACCTTATTGACTAAACCACGTGCCTGGGTTTTGGTTCATTTATCATGTAAGAGTCAAAACTCTTTATTAATCCCTGGGGAATTAATAAAGAGTTCAGATTTTAAGATTCATTTTATTTTACCAGGAAGTGAATTATTGAGATAAAGAATCTCTTTTGTTTGAGTGTCCGGAGCAATTAACCTGATAGGAGACACTCTGTGCAGTCACAGAGAACCCCCAAACGCCATACAGAAGGGCCCTAGCTGAATTTGAACCAGGGACCCTCTCACTATGAGGTGACAGTGTTAATCTCTGAACCACCATGCTGCCTTACAATGTCCAGTGAAGAAATGGGAGACGTGCACATTGCTTTTGCGCCTAAGCTTCTTCCACTTTATTTAATTTCTGTGATGACTATTGAGAATCTGTGCATGTACAACCTTCATCAAAATCCAATAAATGTTTTTGGGGGTTTTTTTGGCAATATATTTATTGTCTTTTTCAAAATTTTTCACAAACACTTAACATATACACATACATACATATACCCACTACACACACAAACTGTATACCCTTGCGTCATCCCTCAATCTGAATAAACACAAAGAAATTGGACTAGTTAATAGATTAGGAAGGAAGGAATAAATAAATAAAACTTAAAAAAGATAAAATGGAAAAAAAATTGCATATAGAAAAAAAAATAAATAAATAAATACATTTAGAAAAGAAAAAAAAAGGGGGGGGAAGTAAGAAAGAAAGAAAATGGCTACATTTTACAGCATTTGCAAGTTTTAGAAAAATCTAGCACTTTCATTTGTCATCATATTTCTATATGGTTCCCAGAGTTTATCGACCAATAAATGGTTTTTATTCCTTGCTTGCTGCTTGCTTACAATTAAACATGCTCAAGATACCAATACAACTTTTTCACACTCCCTTCTGCTTGATTGGGTTGCTCTTTCTGTTTCATTTGTTCCTTATCAAATGTGGTTCATCAGTTAAATATCTATTTATTATAAATAGCTGCAATATATGTGCAGTTCATTGAATATGAAGAATATGTAAACAAAATTGTAAAACCTGAGTTTTGTTGTATTTGCAGTTAGTAAAACAGAGATGCTCTTGGATCTTGGATTTATACTTTCTTTGGGCAACTTGGAGCCCTATAGTGTGAGCTCTGGCCTTCTGTGTGACTGCAGCTGGTGACAGTTGGGGTCTTTGATGATGGCTGAGAAGACTCACAATAGTATGAAAGCCTCTGTAGCCTCTGGTGCAGTGTCAGTCAGGAGTACAATTACACAAGTGACATGGCAACATTCCCACAGCATGTTCTTTCCCTCTGCTCTGCGGGTCTGCAGTTTTGTGGTAATTTGAAGCCTAATAAACCCCTTGAAATTTTGATTCCATGTAAGTTAAATATGATTCTCTTTTTGTCCTCTAGGTGACAGTCCACTCAAAGTGCAAATGCCTGCGCTCTCTCCCACCATGGAGGAGGGAAACATAGTCAAATGGCTGAAGAAGGAAGGTAAAGGAAACACATGTTGACAAAAGGCTTTATTAGACTCTTATAACACATTTGTACTTTTTAAACTGCTGTGTTGTCCATGTGTTATCCAAAAGGACAGATGCTTTACTTTACTTCTACTTGTAACATCCTCCCCTGTAGTGATTATGTACATTAAATGTTCACTTGGATTCCAAATATATTCAATTCTCAAAGTAACAGAGAGAGGAATGAGGAGCACCTGAGGGTCTCCTGGTGCCTAATTGGCTCAAGCACCACAGCAGTCACTATCTGTCACTGCTTAGCAACTCTGCTCAGCCAGGAACCTTTTAACCATACACTCTTTTCACGAGGCTGGATGCAGAATTCTGATTGGCTTCTCTGCTGTGTTGCTATGTGCCTCTGTGACTTGGGGTGAGAGATGTACTTGTGCGTATAAGTAAGAAAGGGTAGAAAAGAATGAAAACATTAGTGAGGAGAAAAACACATGTACAATGCTACTTTCTTCTCCTTGGTACCCATCTGTTCAGGGATTTTAAGAGATAGATTAAAAACACTTCATTAATATGACATAATGTGCATGGTCTACAAATATATTTCAGTGTGTGGTACATAACAAAGTCGCATTAATGACAAGACCCAAGTTTTCCAAGAAGATCACTGCATTGCATTAAGAAGCGATGATACATTTTATTTACCCTATTTGTCACTGACAGTGGTTTTTAAATTGTTTCTAATCAGTGTAAGGTTATGCAGAGCAAGGCAGTTTTATATGTAAGATGCATTCTATACACAAGGACATATTCAAGTTGCTGTGCTGTGCTGGGACATTTAAAGATCTATAACAAGTCAAAAGAAGACAATTCGAAGCTAAATGGAAGATGGCTCCACATATAGTTGAAATAGTGGATAAATTGCCTAAGTATACTTTTATACCTCTTCATCACCCACAGTCCTGACTGGTTGTATTATATTTTCAGCTTGTCCTTCCTTCTGTCCCATTCTAGTGAATACAGAATCGCTTCAGCAGCTCAGTTATTTCTGCAAATTTAGCACATATGTTCACTTGATTAGACTGATCAACTGATTAGATTTTGATGATCAAAGGTCACACTGGCTGTGACCATAATTCAAGAATTAATTAGCTAAATATGACCAAATTTGACACAAATGTCTATTAGGGTGAACCGATGGTGAAAACATTTCATATCTAAGAGGTCAACTTTACTGTGACACCATAATGTCCTGAAACACACTCTTACCAATATTTAACACCATAATTGATAACAGAAATGAAGATGGTGGCAGTATTTCACATTTGTTGGATATAGTTGGTTACACTCATCTTGAGAGACTTTACTACATATATGTACTTGGACAGACATGGATGTACAATACAACTGAGCGGTTGGTGGAGGGATTCTAATTTTGCCATTATGTCCGTTGCATTCTGGTAGAGCAAAGGTGAAATGCCTGGGGTCACCTTTTTTAATCTTTGATAGTTCACATCACACCTAGCCCCTGGGGTCACATGGTTTTAAAACCTCACACAAATCCAATCTGTACTTGCTCTCAGGGGCTTCCAACATCAATACTCCCTCTGCTCTTTCAACCTTCCCCCACCTGTTTCCATCTGATCTTTCCTTAACCTACCATGTTTTGCTTTTTTTGCTTCCAACACGTCATTGTACCTAAAACAAACCCTACAAATTCACATCTTTTTAAATTTAGGTATTAATTTTAGATTTTACAAAATGCTCTTATGGGAACCTCTTTAATTTTCTTAATTTTCGCAACACACCCAGGTGATGTACGCTCTAACAGCCAGTCCAAATGTGGCCAGATGTCAGCTCTAGATAGCCCGTGGCCTTTAGCTTATAAACCTTACCCCCTCTTTACATCTTAGCACATGTACATATGTAATAATATTTACTCTTATTGATCCTGGTCTTGAATATCACCTTGACATTGATTGAGTGTGAATGTCTGTTTTTGGTTCTTTTTTCTCTTTTTCCAAAGAGCTGACAGCATTAATTTGTTTCTTTTTCCAGTGGTAGCCTACTTTAGTTTTTGCAAAAACTGTTGTGCCTTCCTAGATATTCGAACATTAAAGAACTCAGCCAGTGGTATCCTCTTTCTTTGCTAATCAGATGATAATATATTCCAGCTCTTTCATGAAGTGGACTGGTGGGAACCTACTGGGAATTTACAGGGATAGGGAAAGATCTAGCCTTCTATCAGACTTTCTGTGTTTTCAGATCTCACATTCTTTCCCATGAAACATTGATTGGGTTCTTCTGATGTGTAAGCCTAAGCCAGAGCAGATATTTCTCTGCATAGCCAATTTGTCATTTCAGTGGAATTCCTTCATTTTCATGGTAACTAATGTGTTCTATGTGCGTTCAAAGCCTCAGTGAAGATGTAGTTGAAAATGCCGCTGATGATTATGATTCATGCATTTCCATTTACGGATAGAATGAATATTATGCGCTTCAGCAAAGGTCAGAAACATGCTCATATTAAAAAGCTTGTTTAGGATTTTGGTGTTGAAATGCCAAACAAATGTTTAACTTTATTATTTGAAAGTTCTTGTATTTGTTTACTTCTTCAGGTGAGCCAGTGGCAGCAGGCGATGCCCTTTGTGAGATTGAGACCGACAAGGCTGTGGTTACCATGGAGTCAAATGATGATGGTATCTTGGCAAAGATATTGGTGAGTGAACAGAAGCACACACACACACACACACACACACACCTGTTCTGCAAGAGATTAGTAGAAAAGGAGTTTATTTGCAAACAGCAGGTATACTTGGGCATTGTGTATTATTTTGTACACAGCTTGTATAGTGGAAGGTTTAAAATACATTTAGATGTTGTAAATTTAGGTGTGTGTACTTGTAAGTATGTTAATTTTTTTGAATCTCTTTAAATTAATGTAAGATATCCTTTTTCAGGGCTCCTTCGTTGGCTATGCTAATTGGCTGTGCTTGTTAAATAAATTTCTCTTTACAGTGGCAGCAAAGCTTTGACAAGGTGCCTTCACTAACGAATATTTCTCTCTTTTCATCCCCCAAGTCTGCTAGTTGTTTGAATTTTTAATAGGCTGCTGAAGTCCAAGTGATCAGTTGTCTTTCATCAATACTCCACCACATGTTTGTTCTCCCTGAGCAGAAAGATGAAGATATTTTTTCGCTTTTGCCTTGTGAGTACATGTTAGTCATGTAATGACTGCGTGTGGTGCAAGGGGAATTAGAGGGTATTTCCAAGTCATTTAAACAAGATAAGTTCACTTTCCTATCCTCTCCTCTGTGAGGGTTTTCTGCATTTGTTCCTGTATATGTATGGAAGCCCCAAACATTACTCCATGTCAAAAAGAATGTGCGTGAATTTAACTGTACGGCATGTTCCCTGGCTATGTGATTTTGGACATGTTCATGTTGTGACGTCTAAGTAGAGCAGGGTTTAATTAGAAAGCATATCTGTTTATGAAACTGCAACAAGAAATAAATACACAGATAGTAATCACAAGCAGGTACACTTACTAATGTACACCCACATACATTGTCAGTTAAAAGAATACTATACAATAAAATTGTCACTTAGAACCATAGTTTTATGAGTAGTTTTTCATGTCCTCATGTGCTTACATTAATTTTCATTCTCTTACTCCATTTATCTCTTAGCCACTGTGGGGATGAGGTAGTTTCCATAGCAACCACCCAAGAATTGGGGGTAGGGGTTTTAGCTGGCAGAGAAAGATGGTCTACATTAGATAAGCCCCCAAGCTGTCTTTCTCTGAGTCTATCATAAAAAAGCATTTGTATAGGAAAAAACAGCCGACATTGGCATTATTCCAGAGACTTGTATTTTCCCCTTACATGGCAAGGCAAATGTGTTAACCACTTTGTCTGGGTCAGAGTACATTAGTCCTAGTGGTGTAATTGTGGCGCTTCAAGCACACAGTAGGTTTCTAATTTTTAGGCTGCCAGTATTACCTGCATCTGGCCAAATGCCTGGAGAGGCTGTAGTAGACAGGGAACTTGTGCGCTGCTGGTTTTATTTATGGGGGTCAAGTACTGGTATGGACATACTACTAATTTCCGGCTATGACTCATGAGGGTAAGAGAGGAGAAGATAGAGCCTACTCATATTCTGATATGGGGCACTTGCTTCATGAATGTGGATTAGTCATTGAAGTCTTACTGCTTTGCTCTACCCTGACCCTAAGACTTAAGTCTGAAACCCGAACAATCATACAGTCAGTCATCAACTTGAGGACTAACAAATATTTTTGAATAAACGTAAGTGCACAGTGGTCCCCCAAGCTCAACAACATGAAATAAAAGGCCCTGCTCTAGAAATGAATTAAAAGGTGACAAATGGTATTTAAAAGTCAATTAGTTAAGGATTTATTGATCATAGGTAAATTGTCGAAAAGATTTATAGGAAGATATAGGAATCAGTTAATTGATGATGATGTCCAGAACATTCTGCAGTAGTACCCTGCCAGTTTCCATTTATCATTCCCTTCCCCTCCCCATCCTTTCATCCCCACATACTATCATCCAAGGGATCAATTTAAACACCTCAGTGTGCTCTCTAAATCAGCTATTTGTGTAAATTACTAACCTTGCTGAATTCTTCTGTCGAATCATTTTTATATTGATTTAGTATAGCCTGTAGGCTGTTGAGAAAAGGCTAAAGCAAATTAGTTTACAATCCAGTTTTCCTCAAGAAAGGTTAAAAGTGCATTGTTGTGAGGTGGGATTAAGGTGACATTTTATTTTTATGGTGCAGCTATATACAAGAAGTGGAACAGCATACAAATTGGCAACAAAATACTTGGTATTTTTTCTTTCTCATTCAAGGGGCAATAAGTGGTTCCTTGCCAAACTGACAACATGACAGACACATACCTGTCAACAGACCGCTCAATCAGTGTTGGGTATAGGGAGATACCACCAGAGATATAAGTTTGATGGAGCCAGTTTAAGTGGTGATGATGACAGGCTGTTAACAGCTCATTTAAAGTTCTTTAGTCCGCTGACATAATTACAGTGTTAAATTAAAACTAATCTGTTGTATACAGTGTAACAAAAACATTATTCCTGATGTATCATTTCAGATATTATGGTTTTTTGAAAGTTAAAACACAGGTTGCTGTGGTTATAATTAGAAAGTGAAGCATGGGCAAAATGAATGATTTGACTCATGAGCTACAACTTGAAATGTGTGCTTGTGATTTTTTTTTATGTGCAAGAGCTTGCACAGGACTGGCAGGCTGTTGATAAGTTGAAGGATGTAGCTGCAATCCCCTGTGCAATATCTGTTATGCTCTATTGATCAGAGACAAGCCTTGTCTCACTCACTAAGCAAGAACTCTTTTTTTTTTTTTTTTCCCTGTGTTTATATTCTAAATCCCATTTCCTTTTACAAGTAAACCTCCTCATACACTATACAGTCAGAGATTGATGCTGCTGAGCTCTGTGCTCACCTTCTGCTGTCCACTGGGCATGCTCAACATGATGCAGTATACCCTGTAACAATTGACTAACAGTCCTGAAATTATCATTATTAGGCAATGTATATATAAAGCTTTACAGCTATAACATCCCAAAATTGTCAAGACTGAGTTTATTGTAACCCAGTTCAGTGGGCTTATATTGATGTATAAAAACAGTGTGGTGAAGATTAAACCTCATAAATAATCTAGTATGATTTTTGTAATATTTTTAGCTTAGCTCAGTGGTTTTCAAACTGGGGCGAGCCCCACTGGTGGGGCACAGACAACCAGGTGAAAAATGTTATGTGAAACTAGTGTGAATAGATGTGGCTTTTATATAAAAAAGAAACAAGCTAACATTTGCTATTGCTGTTGCACTGATAATATGCACCTCATTTGAGCAGAATTCAAGGTGGATCCTGTTTGTATTGTTAGTGATTGATAAAATTCTCGGGTGTTGGAAGTGCAGATTTGTGTGGTGTGGGGGCGTGAACTTTTTTTGGCTTTTGGAGTAGGTCATGGCAAAAAAAAAAATTTAAAAATCGCTGGCAAAGCTGATAAGCTTGAGAGAGGTCTCTTTAGAGCTTTGTTTGAAATGTAAACTTTTCACAGTGAGATTGTTACCCCCAAATTACAAAGCAAATTACACAGTTGTGGACTAGCAGAACTACTGCAACCGCTGGATTCTGCTTGTAACAGCTTAGCCTTCAGATGTGCAGAAGAGGACCGAATATTATTTAATGTCAGGTCCTGACTAGTGCATTAATTAGCTTATTTCATAAATGTGAACATCAGTGTGCAGTGATGCTGCAGGTATTTGCTAGTCATAGGCAAAGTCTAACACGCAGCCAGCTGTGGACAGATAACAGGACATAAGTGAGTTTAATGTTTCTATAAAATCCTGAATTGCGTTCAGTGACACCTCAGTGACAAAGCTGTAGCTTCCGACTTCAGTCTAACAGGCTTCATTTTGAAAGCTGTAGTTTCACAGACAGTTGACTTAGTTTTGTAATAGATGCAATAGAAAAGAGAAGAAGCTAAAAAGAGGCAAAATTGTTGGAAATAAAATGCAGCCCCACAGCTGATAGAAACTTCCCTGCTGCAATTATGCATTTGCAGTGGAAACTGTAACAGTCTTATAAGCTACAGTTGACTTATCTGATATGCTTTTTTAGCTGTTAAATAATGGTGAAGATTGCAGTAATTTTCTTGACGTAGACGCTAATAAATCACTTCGTGTAACATATTGAAATAGTTTTCTTTCCAAATGTTGCAATCTTTGTGGGAAATGCCTACAAATGCATTTATGCTGGTCAAAAAGTAACTGTTCACCACACCTCTCCACACTTGAACTTTAGTCAAGCATAGAAGTAGCATTGGTGCAGAGATCCCTGTGAAAGACATGAAGAAATGAGGCTATAAAACTGGGAGACATTTATAATTTGACTTGTTTGGAATGGAGAGGGAATAGTGCTGTTAGCTTCTTTTTAACTTAAATGCATATGGATGGACGGAATAAACATAACTTACACCTCCCATGGGTTTCTGTGTGTTCTGTAACCATTTGATGGCAGTGTTGAGCCCCATACTACTTCAGAGCGAATCTGTTTATACAACTGCCTACAGTGCCTGCTGCAAACAATACATGTTATTTTTACTGCAAGAATGCACTCTAATGCTAAAGCAGTGTTGTGTATGAGTGAAGTGTTGGTTGACCCTGAACTAAAGTGACTACAAATAGTATTGAACACAGAGCCTGCTGGAACATACCATTAAATTAACAACTGTCAGTGTTGGAAAGAACCATTGTACTAGTCTGCACTTGCTAATATATTTCCTTAAACACAATTTAAATACAACATGCAGACAAGATTTTGTGGATGGGTCCATCTAATAAATATGTGTTTTGTGCCATTTGATATGTTCTTTTATTTATGATGGGCTGATTTCTAGTGGTGTTATGCAGGAAAACAGATGACTTGAGTCTGGTTTACATGGGTCACAAGTGTACCCTGGTGCAGTTACACTAGGATATGATTAGAACAAACTCTCTTACCCTGACAGTTTAGTATACAAATTCTGAAACATTCTTTCTTGGTTATTATCTATATGTAATCTGATTGTGTCAGGTCATCAGAGTTGTAGGAAATAGCCTGATCTATATGTTTTCTCTTGGAAAACTCTTTTTATGGTTGAATGTAGGGATATCTGTGGAAATTTACAAAGCAAATTTACATTTACTGGAGAGTGCATTACTCATACCCTCATACTTCACCTCCCACTGACCAACAGGGCTATTGTAGACACACTAAACATGAAAAATAAGACAGAAAATAGACTGACACACTTGCGTGGATCTGTTGACCTTATGCTTTCCTGAAAAGCCCCTTTATTATACCATCTGGAGTGAGGTGTATATTGTTAGTTATCATAGGCAACATCATTAAGTTTCTTTAGTGTTTCTGTTGCAGAGCTACTTGGTGACTAAACAGGTAAATTTGATGTCCAGGTTCATTTTCTTGTCTTTATCTCCATAATCTTTCCGTGATGCCGGATAGTTAGTTCCGCGCTGAACTGAAGTAGCACAGAGCAAACATGAAAATGCTGCTCTTTTTACTAGTGAGCCCAGGTGTTCATTTATTGTGTTTTCCAGTTTGGTGGGCATGATTCACCTGCTCTGCTTTGATTTTCCAAGCCTGAAGGAGGAGGTAGACTATTTTTACAACTTTTGCTTTATGGTTGTTCCTAAATTGTATAATTTCATTTCACCGTGTATTGTTTGTATGTCTTTTTGTATTTGGTCAGTTATTTAAAATAGGTTGTCTTAACTAATGAGTGATGGTGTTGGATAGATAGGTTCAATAGCATAGGTAGCTGCTCCTCCTACTTCTAATTATCCTTCTCGTTATCAGCAGTAGCTCACTAAGGAGATACCTTTGAAATGTGGTGGAATGCAGCAGTTAAGCACGCTGTGTTGTGCTTAGCCTTTCATTTAGACCAGGGGTGTCAAACTTGCGGCTCGTGGGCCGCTTCTGGCCCCGCCCCTACTTCCGGTCGCCGATTCGATGTCAAAAATATCATGTAATTCGGCCCTTTGAAGCGCCACATTACAATTATTTAATTCAATGAGTCCACATTTCATTGCATAACAGCAATGTGACGCTTTAAAGGGCCGAATTACATGATATTTTTGACATCGAATCGGCGACCGGAAGTAGGGGCGGGGCCAGAAGCGGCCCACGAGCCGCAAGTTTGACACCCCTGATTTAGACTGATCAGTATGTGAGGGACAACACCTTGCACAGCTTGGAAGAGTAGCAAAAAGCTTGCGGTGGATTGGGATTGATTAAAAGTGGTCAAAAATGGAATATCTGTCACTGAGAAGACAACCTCATTTTTCAAAGGATTCCCTAATAATTCCTGGCAGGTGTATATGTTCAGTAACCATTTTTTAATTGATTAACTTCAGTATCACTTTCCCTTCATTAATTTTTTTTATTCCTTCCTTCAAAAGAGTCCTTCACCTGTATACTGGCAGTCTCCGTTGCAGTTATGAAGTTATCAAACCACTTTTGCTAATGTTCCCCCTCATTGTAAGTGCCTCTCTGACTCTCTTTACAGATGGAAGAGGGCAGTCGCAATGTGCACCTTGGCACTCTTATTGCTCTCATGGTGGAGGAAGGGCAGGACTGGAAGCAGGTTGAGATCCCCCCTCCAGATGCTGCCTCTCCATCTGAAGCTCCACCT
>VUQH01011893.1:15077-40099 GCA_015106775.1 Etroplus canarensis
CTCACTTTTTCTTTATGCTAATTGTGTGCTAAATAAGGCATGCAGATATGATGCAACATGATGTTGCACAGATGAGTTAGGAGGTGACAGAGTGGTACTGGCCGAATTTCCTGTGTTTTTACAGCAGTTTATCACGGTGTGTGTGTGTGTGTGTGTGTGTGTGTGTGTGTGTGTGTGTGTGTGTGTGTGTGTGTGGTCTACAGTGGACCCTTGGTTTCAGTGTGTTTATTTTCAATACTTAACAGCTCAACAAGATAGTCTCCTAAAAAAAAAATAATTTTGCTCCTCTTATGTAACTGCCATTATGCCAATATCTGGCTGCTTAGTTATTTTTTGTTTGATAATTGATTTGGATCTTGACTTTGGCTGTGTCTTACTTCAGCTTCATTTTTGCACATACAAAACTGCTTTGATGGAAACAGCATATAGTAATTGGAATTCAGATTATACACATCCATCTGAGCTATTTGAAGATGATCTCAATCAACGTTTTCACTGCTCATGGCCTACTTTGTCAAGGCGGACACATTTTTTTTTTTAGTACTTATCATCTCAAGACTTATAAAAGGCGGTGTCTGATTGGCTCCCCCCCGATTTTCCATGTCAGATTACATTTCTGTCAGGACGCTGTTGGGTTAAAATTTGAGCCCCAGGATGCCTCACAAAAAGTGACAGACAGATGTGGAAATAAAATCATGAATGAATGGATGAATGAAAAATGTGCAAGTGTTGTTCAAGTAAAATGTAAAAGAGAATTTGTCTTGACACTTAAACAGGCACGAGGGCTTTGAGGTTGCCTAGGCAACTGGTTGCCTGTGCAGTGGATGGGCAAGTGGGCGTGGAGTCAATAGGGGTTTGTGGGCCGGCGAGAGCGGAGGCAGGCGATTGGCACACAGCACATGCTGCACGGGGGCTTAAAGCAAAGCTTATCATCCAACAGTGGTGTTGACCCTTATCCATCTGAGGGGAAATGAAGAGGCTCACAACAATGCGACGTACTGGGAGTTCATATACCTTTGCCTTTGTCTCTAGCCACAGCTGTATGCGTATGTGGTTTGTGATAATGACACAATCCTGGGACTCCCTCTTTTCTTGATTTTGAGATGACCGTGTTCGAAGAATCCAGCATTTAAAAGGCCATGAACTACAAGGCTCTTAGCATGAGATGTATATCATTAGCTTAAACTAAACGGAAAAATACCTTTCAGCTGCTCTCTTGTATTCTCCACCAAGGGGTTGCCAGAGCAGATTAATCTGCATTGGTAATTTGACTGAGGTTTTATGCCAAATGTCCTTCCTGACACAACCCTCCAGGGTGAGAGGGGCTTGTGTCCCCACCTGGAATTGAAATAGGGACCTTTTGCTTGTAAGGCAAATGCACAAACCACTATGCTACAGGGTACACTATGAGCTTAAACTAAATGGCCTATAAAATAGAAAAATGAATGATTTCATTTTTGATTAATGGTCCATATTACAAACAAATATTGATACGTTACATGAACAAAAGTATTGGGCCACCTACACATTACACCTGCAGGAGCATTTATAGCATCCCATTTTTAATCCATAGGCATTAGTATGTAGTTGTTTTCCCCTTTGTAGCTATAACCACATCCACTCTTCTGGTAAGGCTTTCTAGAAGATTTTGGAGTGTGTCTGTGGGAATATTTGAATATCCAGAAGAACTTTTGTGAAGTCAGACACTGATGTTTCACAAGAGGGCCTGGTTTACATTCTTCGTTCTAGTACTTCCTGAAGGTATTCAGTAGGGTTGAGGTCAGGAATCTATGTGGGCCATTCAAATTATTCCACACCAAACTCACTTAACCATGCCTTTATGGACCTTGCTTTGTGGACTGGGACACAGTCATAATGGAACAGCAAAGGGTCTTTCGAAAACTGTTTCCACAAAGCTGGAGGCATAGAATTTTCCAAAATGTCTTGGTAGGCTGAAGCATTAGGCTTTCCCTTCACTGGAATGAAGGGGCCCAGGAAAACCCCAGAAAAACAATCTTATAGTATTATCCCTCCTCCACTAAACTTTGGCAGTCTGGTAGAGAAGCGTTGTGCATCGTGCCAACTGTAGACAGAGAAGTGTGAATTGTCACTCAGTAGAACACATTTCCACATTTCTTTAGAACAACCCATTTTTTCTCAAATGTCTTTTTAAGGCAGACTGCATGGCTAGGTGCTTGAGTTTTACACCTGTGGATATGGGACTGAATATAAAATAAACTTAAATTCAACGATTAAGAGGTGTGGCCCAAAACTTCGGCCCATAAAGTGTAACTGTGGCGCTTCAAATCATGATTGTCTTTTGCAGTATTTAAATCTGTTGATCTCGTATACACCATTGTAATCTAATGTCCCAAATATTCAAGTGTGACAAAGAATAGAGAATAATCAGCTTTGAATTGTTTTGCAGTAATGTCACCACGCTAAATGTTAACCATATAAGGATGCAGTTGTATTTGCCATGATAACCACTCTGTAGAAATTCGAAGTTTCCTATTAAAGGTCAGAGGTCTTGTGGTTTTCACATCAGTATGCACTCTAACCACAGTGAGAGTCCACTAACTCCACTCTGGTGTTTGTTTACAGTTGTGTTGCAAAATGATACCTGCAGCTATGAGACAGGTAGCGGTTAAGCAAAACAACAACTATTTTCATAGGTGTATTTATTATTCACAGCATGAATATTGTTTTTGTTTGCTGTAAGAGCCTAATTAGTATTCCCTCCTCGCAGCATTTGATCTTTTGTATAAATATGTTTGGCTTATGGGGATGTCAGCAGCCATTTCTCCTCAGTCATACAGTCACCCAGTTCATTTGCATTAAGTAGCATCTTTTTAGTAGCTAATTATTCATATGAATTTCTAGCCTCTGTGCTGCATTTTCCCCCCCTCAGGCTGTCACCTCAGCCATTTTGTTCTTACTCTGAGTGAGAGGCCGATCAACACTCAGAGATTCCACAGAGGATGCGTTGTGCGTGGGCCACTACCCCACTGATGAGCTTCTTATGTAATATCCGTCTTCCAACCTCTCAGTGCACGCTGGTGGTGGATTGTCCACAGTGAGCACAACCTGGCAGATTCTGCTCTTGTATGGACACATTTATCATATTCATGTCTTGATGATAAAATATATTCACCTGAACCTGGAAATTTCTTTTAAATAGATCTTGACAGAATGAAGAGGACTTGTCTTTGGTTGGTTTTTTGGTTTGGATGGTTACTCCGACTGCATACACACAACAAAATTCTGCAATATCTGTCAGAGTTGCTCTTTGACTCTTTCTGTAGCTGCTTTCACTCCAGGTGAAAAGGGCCTTTAAATACTTGTTTTTTGATGATCGTCCACATGTATTTGACATTTTCATATAGCAACAGTGACCCCCTGTGGTGATGCTCTGCCACCACATACACAACAACAGAGGTGGGTATTGACCTTTGATGTAAAACTCTACATTTCAGCTCACAGAGAAATAAAGGAAACTAAAGCGAGGATGCAGGAAAAAGCGGGTGTCTGTTGTGTTGTGCCCGCACTATGTGGGCAAAGCTTATGTTGGGATTGAGATTAATCTCTTCCGTTTATTGTGTCAAGGCAGTGCTCAGTTGTTGGCTAAAGTCAGATTAGCCATTTATTTACTCACCACAGCTGTCCCTTCTCCAGAGGCAGTGCACAGGCATTATTGTTTTTGGGTTATTATCTCTGGTTCTAGCAGACAGTGGAGTACCCAGTAATATTTCTGTCTTTATCACTTGGCTGACTATATTTCTTTTTTATCATGTGTTTTTAGTTGAGTGAACGAGGACAGTGACCTGTATTTAACTTAAATGAGGCCCTTTCTTACTCTGAAATCCTGAGTTTTCCTCTGGTGATGTGTTTTCCGTTGTATTCTCTGGCAGTTCAGAGTTTATGACAGCAGCTTTAAATGACTCTGCTGACTTTGCCTCTAGCCGCTGTGTGGTTGATGAAAGGTTGATGAGAGAGATGCTCATTGAGAAGTGTGAAAGCATACTGCACCAGCAGAGTGAAGAAATCAATTAAAACAACATTACATGGAAGCAGATCTTCACAGCATTCACATTGCACCTCTGATATTCTTCACAGCAGCTTTGAGATGCGTGACATAAAATAAGGTAGAATATTTGAATAGTAACATATGTAAAGGCACCTGTCTAGTGACATTACTTGTGAGTAAGTAAGCTTCATGAATACCTTGGTAGATGGATAGGTCTTAGCATGAGTCATTGCTGGACTGTTAGGAGATATGGAGACACCAACAGGATTACAGTGCACTGAGCAGCTGTTTATATGTAAAGAGGATAATTAGCTGTCGTTCTCCCACATATTTTTATTAATAGAATAGACTTCACAATAGTCAAGAGAGTTTATTTGCGGTCAGTGCCCCCCTGGATCTTGGCAACTACGGCCTCAGTGCAAGTTATGTATTCTCTGTGGTGTTTGTTTCATACCGAATATGCATGTGTCATGACTTTTTCAGTGTGTGTGCTTTGATAGCAAAGTCTACTTAGTGCTGAGAAAGTGAAGCCAGCACAAATCAGACTGAATCCCAAGAGCAGCTGCTTATCTGTCAAGTATTTCACAAGCAAACATGTATTTACCTCCTTAGACAGTTTACACAGGATGATGATGATGATTTGCCATTTGAGTAGCAGGAAATTACCATAGAGAATGATGTCATATATAATCTCTTGGTTCATGTAAATATTTTCTGTGCTGCTGCTTGTCTTACGCACTTATCATGCTGGATTTTTATTTATATTAACCACGATATGTATTCTTTTACACTTTTTCAGGTCAGATGGCAATACATTCCTCAAATAGGCAAAATTTAATTTGCAACTGCAGTGGACTGTCAGCCTGGTCCATGAGTAAATTCGTACTTGCCACTTTGAACCCACAAGATCATCACTTCTTAAATTTATGCATAACAGTAAAATCAATTTTGATTCTCTCTGATCACCCCATGCCTTAGCATAGCACATAAAATGACAGTTATTAAAATAATCATTCATTTTGACAGTAATGGCACCATCCTGAGTAGGTGAGACATAATCACCTGATGGCAGTGGAACATGAAAGGAGTGATGTCACCTGCATACATGCATGTACAGGTTCATTTGGTGGTTAGATAATGATGAAATATGTTGCTGTCAGTGCTTTGCACTGATAGTGATTAGAATACGTTATTCTTCTTAACTTACTGTCTTTTAGGTAGTCTACAGTGCATCTGAGTGCATACCAACACAAAGGCAGAACATCAAAAATGTGGACTTGTTTGTTACACACTCCTTGGGAAATCCTGTATTTTTTGTTCTGCTGTTTATAACATTTTCAGTGGAACCCATTTAAATATGAGTATGTTTTCTTTCCAGCTGCATCATTTCCTGAAATGTCCCAAATTCTAAGAATGCATGTTTTTTGTTTGCCACAAAGATGTATTTTTGTTCCTTTATAGAGTAATCAGGGCCTAAACTGTAGTTTTCAAGCTAGGAAGGCTCCTATAGCATCAGCAAAGTGTTGAACACTTGCTGAACTAGTCACAACTGCTTGACAGCAACTGGTCACAAGGGTTTGCAAGTATCCACTGGTTATTTTTAAGAGGCAACAAGTCAAATGGATTGGAAATCAGTCCCAAAGCATGAATAAGTGTAGTGTGTTGGGTTTTCTGATTCAAGATACACCTGTCCTGTGTTAGTTGGCATTCACACAGTATATGAGTAAGTTAATGTTATCATTTAACACTAAAGCATGCCATTTTTTTTAGTATCTATTCTCATAAAAGTCTGTTATTCACTGCTTTCTCTTCTTTTGTATTGCTAAGCTTCCTCATCAGCTTTCTGAATGTTACCAGCCTTGTGTTTTACTACGTAGATGTAGCAAACAGAGATATAATGCTGGCTGTCCTGCAGCTGTCATTGTGAAGAGGCGCAAAACCTGATACTGCGGCTGTGCTCATCTCATTGGTATGCAGCAGCAGTGACCAGGCAGTCAGTTCAGACCCAATACATACAAAGGGCCTATCAGACAAAAGTAACAGCAGGTTTCACACGCCTTTACCTTTTGATCCCGAAACACTGACCTTGACTCGATACTGTTTAAACTGCCTTTGTTCCTCTAGAAGTTAAATAGGAAGGGAAGGACGTTTGGGATCACTGTTATCTTTTGCACAACTTGGTATCATTCTCTTTCCCTCATCAGCCCTGAAACAGTGGAGTGCTATGGCACCTTACAGCAGGTTTCTCTCACACCTGTCTCTTCCTGCCAGGAACCCAGAAATAGAGCACTGCAGCAGTGTGCTTCTCTTAGGGGTGGGCCTCCATGTGACCTCAGAAACTACCTATGGAGATGCCTGAGTAAAAATAGCAGAGCCGTCATCTTCTGCTAGTACTGGAGATCAGGCAGAGTGTGTGGGGTAGTGGGGGTGGGGGTGGGCTTCCCCTGAATTTCATTAATCTTGGAGTGTCTGCAGTTATTTATCACACAGGATTGCATAACACAGAATCAGATTAAATAGCTGCATCTCCCCAGAAGATGTGGGTGCAGATGAAGCTGATACAGCTTAGAGGTTTTGAAGTGGCAGGTATTTGTAATGGTCCAGTTAAAGAACAGGTCCACCTTCTCCTAGCGGTGCTGCTGATGCAGTGTTCAGCAAGCGCAGGAGGGGGCAGTAGGATTGTGGGCAGATGGGATTGACTTAAGGAGGAAGAATGGAAAAAGCAGGAGGAGGAGGAGGAGGAGGAGGAGGAGGAAAAGAACCACAAGGAGATCACATTGTTGTGTCATTTCTGCTGCCGAGGATTGTGTTCCTGTAGCTTAAACCTAAATTCTCAGCTCATTAGGCTGTTTATTTCACTTTGGAGCACACAAAGGAAGATGTGGAGTGCATGTGGAGTGTGTACGTGTTGTGGTGTGTTTATCATTTTGAAACACATTAAACCTCAGTGGCAGGGAAAAAAATCAATTGCTGTAAAGTTAGCATGGATTGGAGGTGTAGGAGGTTATGACACTTCAAATCTCAATGAGGCCATAGTGTTGAATAATAATGCACACTGTACATGCTCTGCATACAAGGTACTTTCTATTAAATGGATTCAAGAGGCCTCTGGTAAATGAAATATTTAAAATGGGGCAGATCAGCATCTCAAGTGCAGCATATTTCACTCTTGCTTGTTAAATGCCCATTTATTGCAATTTAGATGCAATTTCTTTGCTTCCAATTATTTGTTTCAGGTGAGAGGGTGCTGAAATATTTGGCAAATGCCTCAGTTATTGATATTAGGGCAGAGTAAGCCTAGCATCACTAGCAGCCTTGCTCTGTAATACACAGAATGTTGACATCTCATCTGTAAAAGTGGAGAGATGATCACTGCATCATTCCCATGGATGTTTGCTTCAAGATCTCAACTGTACTTCTGTAGCAGCTGTCTGCTTGGACCCTCTCCACAGAGCTGCAGAAGTTATTAAATTAATCTCTTTGGTACACCAGATACAGCATGTGGTTCCATTAAATTGACTAGATTCTGACACATCCAGAAGAGAGAACTCCCTCATGTCTAATAAAGACTGCGCGTCAGCATTTTAAAGAATCGAATCTCTGGTTTGGATGTAAGCCTGAAGAAGATGATCTTTTGTGATGAATCTCTGGAAAAAGAGTGAGTTAAATGGATATCAGTTAATATAAATTCCAAGTACGTTTTTATATTTTCCCCTTAGGTCTGTTCACATGATATCTCACAAGCTTTTGCTCCTGTTTTTTTAATAAAAGTAATAAAAACAGATTAGTTCAGCTTTTGTGTGCTTTCTGTTGATTTTAAAATCTCACCTTTTCAACTGATGATGGTAGTACTTTTACATTTTTTTTGTTCTATCTTGTCAGTGTCAAAACATGACAAAGGCACTGCAGTAAAATATCAGATGAAAGCACAGAAGCTGTGCACTGAGCACAGTGTTGGTGAGAATGGACTCTCGTGAGCAACATTTAACGTTCAAGTTGACAAACAGGAAAAAAGTGACTGTGTTGAGCTTATGTGTGTGTTCTGTATTACCATGGTGCTTGTGATTATGCTAAGCTGTTGTGCATGTCCCAGCTAGTCCATTATTCTACCATTTTCAGATTTGTTTTTTTAAATTATCATAACAAAAGCCCTCCAACAGCCCTCATTTTTCAAAAGCCAAATTGCAGGAAATACTAGCTGGGCACCATTATTCAGTGTGTCCATGTCAAGTTTAATCAGGTCAGGTTTGTGGTACATCCCAGCCTGCTGCTCATGCCTACACTGTACTGCCCACACCGTCAGGTACAGGATAATATGCCATTATGTTAAGGGCACCTAAAAATGTCACAAGAAGATGTACCGCTCCATATTGCCTTAGACTAATAGAGCTGTCATGACACTTCGCCAATTAGGATACAGATGTTTTCACTGGCCTCTCCAACCCCAACATCTCTGTCATTCAGCCACTGTAGATAGCAACTGAGCTGGAACTAAGCCGCTGTCTGGCTGAGGACATGTTCTCCTCCAGAATACTGATGGTCTGTCATTCCTGATAGAGGTTCACAACATTTACTGTAAATGATTTTCAAGTTATTCAATTTCACGCTAAAGCCCTGCTTTTGAAGCCTTGGAAAGATACTGGACCATGTAAGTTGCATTGTGGGAGTATTTACTTTTCATTTTGTTGTTTTTGATATCTAGATATCATAAGTGAATGTTTTCTAGAAAACATGTCACAATCTGCCTCTGATGCATGTTAGTAATCATCTTTACAATGGTGCACATTGGAGTGAGTGCAATTAAACCTGAGCTGCTGAAGTGGGAATTAACTTTCAGTCACCCGTAGAACTATGTTTTGCTTGTATTTTTCCACAGGCTGACGATATGAGATTCTCATCAGTCACAGATATGCTAGTTTAATGAACATAACAACATTTAATCCAACATTGAATAAAGAATTGACGGTGTGTCAGTGTTCTGGAGCCATTATCTGCTGAAAACAAATTGCATAACTGTTTGCAGTAAGCCAACAGCACTGAATCTATTCAGAGAGCTTTTATTTTGTAAACCTAGGGTTCATGAACTGCATTCAAAACAAATAAATGGTCCTATTAGCTGCTCCATAGGCTTGCATATTATTATCACTGACGAGGTGCAGTTGTAGGAATGATTGTATTCCTCCTGACTTCTTGGTAAAAGCGCTGTTGTCAGCTTCATAACGACGCTCCCAGCTTATTGTCTCAGCGTGCATGGGCGGCACAGGAACAAAAACAAAAGGCGTGGGAAATTACATGGGAGCTTGTGCCCGAATGTGTCGCTATTCTTGGCCCTCTTTTTGGAACAGCGCAGGAAGAAAAACCTTGAAAAGGAGTGAAGAGACTCAACAGAATTAAACAATATACTGTAGATGTTTTGCACAGTAACTACTGTTAGAATTTACTTTAAAGGCTTATGTTATTGTTACTAGCCTATCAAGAGTATCACAAAAGATTGCAAAAGGCCATGTAGAAATCAGAACAAAAGTAAAGGTCTCTTAATAGTTTATGTTGCTTTACTGTGCCCTAGCAAGATGACAGCTGTGATTGGCTGCTCCATTTATTTTAACAACTGCAGGATTGTTACAACAGAATGCCGGTGAGATACAAGAATAAAGCTGAAAGCCAGATGGTCCATGACAAATTACATTTTGCTGTTAGTAGAAAGAAACTGAGGGGAAAAGGATGATCCAGGAAGTATTACTGCTCAAATAGTCTTACTCCAAGTTTAAAAAATCTTCTGCTAAATGATTGCACAGTGTGAGTTAAGGGATTTCTTTAAGGTAAAATGTTATCTCCTAACTGTGCCCTACCTCTAACCTCCTTTAATCAGCAATAGTTTAGTTCACTTAGATGTCAGAAAATAATAGCTATCCTTGTTCTCTAATTTCAGTGGATTAATTCACTAAACTAAGCATATCTCATCACAGCTTCATGAGACGGATCTTTGAGGACTGGCTTTATGTAATAATATTCAAAATAATGCTTATATTGCTACTGCTTGTACATTTCAATAAAGATTACACAATGCAATAGCACATCAAAGCTATTAGATAAAAGCGAATTTGAAGGCAAGTTTGAAAAGATGATACCAGAAGTAAGCGGGGGTTTGCAAACTAATGTGTAGAGGAGGAGGACTGGGAGCCACCAGCCCACACAGAGCTGCCTGTAAAAACTGTGCATCTCTCTACAGCTTCCTCCCACATTCTCTGTGGTCATTTTGTCATCTTCTACAAACCAGTATGTTGCCTCCGTGTTTCCCTACCCATGCCCAGTTAGTGAATTTCAGACTGACCTTTTCTGTATTCACTTGTTCCATTTTTCTCAAGCCAAGTCTACAAACCTCACCCACAGTTTTCTGCATATTGCATTTCTTCATGTGGCACATCACATGGGTAGTAATGTATTAGCTGGCAGGGTGGCTGTGATGATTACATGACAGGAAAGTCAAAAAGTCAAGTCTCCCGCTTATTCATGCACCCATGCATATACAGTACACTTGCAGATAGAAGCATACAGCAACACACAGCAAACAAACACTGATCCTTGGTACTGTTTTATTTTCTGTTAAAGGGAACAAGAAAATTAGCAGTGAGCAGCTTGGATGTCAAACATTTTAATTAGGGCTTATACAGCTTAGGTTACGCAACTAATACACGCTGTCACTATCGCTCTCCCATTCAATTTCTTACATTCTCTGTCTCTGTCTTTCTCTTACACACGCTATACAAATGCACTAGCTCTCTCTCAAAACCTGAATTTTAGAGACAGAAGCGTCTGGAATTTTTTCACAGCCTCCCACAGACGTCCTCGAACCTATCATTTTCTCTGCAGTGGAGCAATGGTGACGTATGCTCGTCGCTAGTGCAGCTGAATTTTAAAAAGCTCTACGCCCACGCTCAATACCACTACTGCAAGCATAATTATCATAAACTTTCTCGCTGTCTGTAGCCCCTTCGGTGTCTGTGTATGATTCTTCTGACTTATTCATTTCCCGATATTAATTCAGCATTGATGTAAAAAGGGGATGGGGAGAAAGTGGTCTGATAAATGTCTTTCTGAAAATTGGCAGGCCATTGTGTAATTACCGGCACTGTGTAATCACCTGGGTGAAGCACTTGTTTGCATAATTTCGCTGTGTGTGTTTTTGCTTAGTGTTACATGTGTTCTTACACACACAGATGCACAGATCAGCTTATATCTCCTAAACTGTTTGTTTACATTATGTCTAGGATTGATTTTTCATGGTGGCATTTGGAAATGAAGACCGTTGTACATTAATTTTGGGGAGGAACCCCTTGCTTCACTTTGTAGCTGTCGAAGTGTCATTCGTGTCTTTTGCTTTAATAAATATTATGCAGATGTTTCTTGGGGATTGCAGATCTATTTGCAATTTTTGGGGAAGCCACAGCAAGTGTTGAATGCACCACACAAAGAGCTTAATAGTCACACCCAGAAAAACAACTCCAGAGTAATTCCCCCAACACTTATAGATTATAGTGACAATTTTTTCCACTCTTTTCTTCCTTAAAGTGACATATTTTTAATTTAATTTTCATTTTTAGTTATTTTTCCTTGTGCAAGACTGGCATAGTCAGTCAGGGAATACTTGAGAGTAATAAAAAATGACAGGTAAGTTAACCAAGTGTGAAACCCTGCACCAAAGAAATCTTAACTATAACAATTACGATATGATTACATTTTTTGTTCTGGCTTTAAAAAAAAAACCCTTTGCAAGTCAGTTCACATGATCATAAGGCTGCATTATTAACTTAATTGTTGATTGCATTCAAGATTATTGGTTTGTTCTATAAATATCAGATAATAATGAAACAAAGATTTTTCTATAAATGGTGATAAGAATTTATTGATACAATGCCTTTTTTGATTCTGCATATATCTTTCTTTTCTTCTTTCTTTCTTTCTTTCTTTCTTTCCTTCTTTCCTTCCTTCCTTCCTTCCTTTTATTGACTCCTCCTCAATTTTCTGTGTGGAAAAACACTGAGTCTGCACAGGTTTTGAGTGTTAGCACAGGTATTATTATCTGAGTCTAAACACAAAGATGTGCCGTTGTGTGAAAGCTCCACTGCTCTGAGTTTGGCATCATTATTTTGTAATGTTCAACTGTCAGGGACTCATGCCAGTGTTAATTAAGGAACGTGATAAGCTTTGAAGCATATGATTCTCATGGATTGGAAACTTTGAAACCAATTCCAACTTCTCATCCCTGCGTAAAGCTTGAGGTAAAATTTCCAATCTACAGAAGTAAAGCAGAGATTTAAAACTGCGATATTAAAACATACAAATCCAGACAATAAATGGGTGGCTTTATTTGACACTTGGGAATTTAAATAAAATTGAATTCAGTCATGACATTACTGCATTTCTGGTTTTTGGATCTGTACTATTACTCACACTGCTGCATTACAGTTGTAATACAATTCAAATAATCAGTCACTTTTCAAGCGCACATGCTTTGTCTGCCCTGTACATGTGCTTACTATGAGTTACAATGCTGATTTTAAAAAAAAATCATAGCATTTGACTAGCTGATAACAATTATTATATCTCTGAAAGTAGAAAATTAAATAACTGAAGGAGAAGAGAACTAGATGGTAACTAAATAATAATAATTCCAATGTTATTGAAGATGATAAATATACCAACCAGGACATACATGGCATTATGAGCCTTATGCTGCTCATGTCTGAATAAAGCTTTTTTGCAGTGCTTTAATAAGTAGTCAATAGGAAGCTCTTAAACATTTTTTTATTAGTTTTCAAAACTTAGAAAATACAAATATACAGTGGTTTACACAGTCACTTTACAAGATCCGTGGTTTGATTCTGGGTAGGGGGGGGGGGTTCTGTCAGGAAGGGCATCCGGTGTAAAACCAAATTATTTGCCAAATTACTGATGCTGATTAATGTGCTTTTGTGACCCCTCCGGGAAAATTCAAGGGAGCAGCCAAAGGTGCACACAACAAAGAACAAACAGAATGCTGGTGGTAGCTCACATACAGTAAGTATGATTACTAGTATTCACAATACATAATATTGTTGAGCTGTAAGACCGTTAGAGATTCATTTCAAATTTTCAATCAGACTGGTTACTGGTAACCAGATTTTCTCAAAGAGACCTTTGTTTGACATAGTTTATATACTTTTCTCTAGGTGTAGTGCATTTCCTAATTTCTGCCTATCAAATGTTGGGAGCATCTCATTTTTCCAGAGTTGTTGCAGTTTTTTTTCTTGCTAACAGTGTGGCTAGGGAAATGGCTGGATCCTCACACCGATCCTTTACGCAACTTGATTCAGCCACCTCAAACAGTGCTGTAAGATGGCCAAAAGGGAGCTCCCTGTTGAAAGCCTCGGTGAAGAACTCAAACAGGTGACCCCAGAAAGCCTGTAATCCATTACACTGAAAGAACTAATGAGATAGGGTTCCTTGCTCTGTTAATCATTTCACACACACAGGGTTAAAGTACCTTTGCATATTTTATTTCATTGAGTGGGAGAAAAATGCAGTCTGTGGATGACTTTGAATTCAAGTGTGCCGAGCATTTATAGAGGTACAGTGGATATTTTACAAACATTTTCCCCCACACTTCGCCAGTAATCTTATTGACCAGTTCTTCCTGTCAGTCTGCCCTGGAAGAGTCTGAAGGTGGACCATTCACCATTGCAGGATGCTGTAAAATCGAGTGATGGCTCCTTTTGTCAATTGCCTTCAAATTCAAAAGACTATCCAAAGTCGTGTGATCGGGATTCTGCTCATGCGGTGGGACACGGGAAATGCCTAAGAAGATGTAAGAAAAGAAAAAAAAAACGAAATAAATGCGAGGTTCGAAGCTTAAGTGTTTGTTGTAATTGCTGGAAATACACAAGATGGTCATCAACATAGAGGTCTCTAACACCTTTCTCTCTCAGAATTTGAAGACACAGTCCTCCAAACCTGGTCTGAACGCCTGACTGAAGCATATTGGGGTGTAGTTAGGTTCTGGGCGCTTTCAGCATAGAGAACACCTGGAGTTAGACATTTTTTTAGGAGTTCTAACCAGTTTTGCCATGATTGATTTTCCTTTTTTCAAACCAGAACAACTTATAGCATATCATATTTGAATGTTAATGCTTTAATTCAGCTTATTTTAATTTATCAGGGAGGTCTTGTACTGATGCAAACTTGCTAAATTTAGGTCCATGAGAGATATAAAATGAATAGGATTTTGAGTCATATACCCTAGATGTGTGAGTATGTTATTCTAAGGAATGCTTTGAGAATTTGTTTGTTGTTGTATTGACCCAGACTGCGTTTCTACAATTTTCCTTTTTCTGTATAAAAGGAACACAACTACCTGTAAGCACTTTTGCTTGCAATCAGCTGAAATCCAAAGACTGCATCAGGAATCATTTGTTATTGAAGCCTCAGGCAGTGTCTCGTTTTTGTGTCAGTTAGCAATTCAGAGTTCATGTGTCTTGTCTGTGCTGACGTTAATCACAGTACCTGAGTCTGTCCAATGAGGACAAACATCTCTTTAATCAAGGAGTATTTCTGATGGCTGTGATTAATTTCCCCTTGTTTCTCCATGCTGCGTTCCCTGAGCAATACATTACATTCTCATGTTCACACAAGCCTATATTTATAGCGTGACATCAACACCTATGAGAAGTCATGAAGATTTCTGTTCTCATTAAGACTTGTTAGTCACTGTGGCAAGCTTTGCCACCGATTTGTCATGCAGAACTGTCTTTAAAAACTTTGTGCTTATATAGAGCAGATAACACCAGAGGGGTTTTTTCTTTGTACATAATGCTGGAGAGTATCAGATGCTGGAGGCATGAGTTGTGTTGCTGATATGTATGCCTCAATGAGGTCAGCAAAACCATATATGAGAGGTTTAGCTGCAACCACCTACCTGCCTAGCACTAATTATAATAAGTCAGGGGGCCATCTTCATTCACTCTTCCTGCTACCCTGTTTGCTAGAGGAAACAAACGATCCCTGTGAAGTAGTGTACATATGTGCACGGCTGTCTTCCTCACACTGACTCATGTTCTAATACTGACGAGGGGTTAGTAAGCTTTACTCATGTTGCTTGAATGCATCACACAATCTGCTAGACAACACCAGTGTTTGTCGCACATAGTGTCTGCAACTTATATAAACACACCGGTTCTGACTGCCTGTTTTTTCTGCTGTTCAGATATTTCTGCCCTGTGTTTCCGGCTAATAAGTATTCAGAAATTATCACAAGCTCTGAAATTGCTTGAGTCTAGCAGGTAATTGATGTTGCTGTAAAAACCATTCCCAGTTGCACCTCTTACTAACCACAGGCTAACAGGGAGGGGGGGGGACTACAGAGACCAATCTGAGTGAGGTTGCTTAATTTTGAAAGTTAGCCCAAACTTTTTGCATTATGAAGTACTTAATGTAATTTTAATGTAACTGATATAATGTTATAATTAGTATGCAATTCCTTAGTGATATGACTGCCCCCCTCCTCTGGAAATATAGTATATTGTGTCAAATGAACTAATATGAAAGGAAATACTGTTGAATGGTATAAGCCGGTGTAAGCCCTAATTGAATTCAGTTAGTAAAGTTGAAAATGGACAATCTAATTAGGGCATATGATGAGTTTGTCCAGTTGAATTAAATAATGATACCTGCTCTGAATTAAATTTTGATCCCTCATAATAACAAAACCTAAAGTCTGCCCTCTTGCATTCTAATTTGCTGTTAATATACTGTGTGTATTGCATATGTGATACATTTAAAATGTAATGTTGTACTTTTCAAATGCTGGAAAAGTAGAATGCGCATTTGGAATATCAAACATTATCAGTTCATATGTGCTTATGACTTGCATTGACCAAGAAATATGGAAAACATAGCTTAGAGAGATAATAATATTATCAACTATGTTGAAAAGATTGTTGTGGAGTGACTGTATGGATGTAGTCTCAGCAAAACTGAAAGAGAAACTCTGGTTGGAGCCATGCTGGAAAAAACCTACATGCATGTTTGTTACAATGATGCACAGAGATGAGATAAATTACCAACACATACAGTATGACCTCCACTTGTAATCAGGCAGGTGTGTACACATACACAGAAGGATACAGATACCAAGACAGAAGGTAACTCAGGAATCCCAGAACATGCCAGTCCAGTTTTTCTGACTAGTTTTTCTCCACCTTTCATCAAGATACTGTTACAAGAGTGAGAAACATTTGGCTTTTGGACAGAGGAGAACACAAGAGAAGCTCTGTTACCTGGTCAACAATTTGAAATCCCAGGATTTACCACAGTGCAGGTTTCCTCTGTTCTGGACCACAACAAAGACAACAGGACAGTGGATTAACTTTAATCCTATCAGTGCTTCCTATGAGGGACCCTGGTATCCAACACCTGCATTAAGGAAATTACTCCAAGTGAACCATAGCACATGGCCTTTCTGGACTGCTTCTTCAGACTGTCCGGTAACTGCTCCGGCTTATGCTTGCAACCACAGCATCAGGCCTGCATGGAGCGCACACCACACATGACAAAATAGTTTTTTGTTGTTTCCATACTGGACGGAAGAAACAGCAGACTAACAAGCTGAAGCTGAGAACTCAACTGCAGATTTTTACACAAATAACTGAGAGAAGCAAAAGAAGACGAAACCCAGGAGAGGAGGATAACATGTAATCTGACACATATACTCTGGCACCTAGATGGGTTTTCTTTTTTTTTTTTGGTTATATTTAGTGTAAAGCCCCTTCGAGATTATAGCTAGACTATGTTATTGTGCTTCGGGAGTTGCAAAGGAGCTCGAAACCAGCGGATCCAATGGAGCGAAAAGGACTGTTTGCTTGATGATGAAACCCACATTCTTCCAAACCCTTGCATCCTAGAATCAGGTAAAGGCCAGATTATTAATATCTGATGCTCTAATATGGGATTTAACTTTACTGTTATACTCACTCACTTAAGATTTCTCTGCTGGTGCATTCATGCGTATGGTTACACTGAAACATTTCCTGGAACAATACCTAAAATGCTTTTGATTGTTTTCATTCTAACACCACTGAGGCAGTTGATAAGAGTACAAAAGGGGAAAAAATGTGCCAAGAAGCACCTCAAAGATCAGGAATTTACTCATACGTACTGTCGATGCCATGGAGTGGCAACAATTATTAGAGGTCTTCAGTGAGTTGTTATGAAAAAATAAGTTTTTTAAATCAACTGCTGGTGAGATTCAGCTTTTGGCACAAAACTGCAGTGCTTGGATCATAACTTTCTGCCTCCTGGTTATTCTCAATTTCCCACAGTAATGCACTCACAGAATCAGCACTTGTTGTCTTTCTGCCCCAGACCCTCATAAGCAGCGTTGCTAAATTCTGATCATGCATCTGTTTCAGAGGTTTGTTATGAGCTTAACATAACAACATTGTCCAAGGAATTTATAGCAGTTTTGAATTCAGTTGATAACAACCTCAGTGAGCATTGTCCCCTGTTATTACCACAGTGTTTCACTTTTTGACCACAAAGGGGCAGTGTTCCAGCCCTAACCACACTGAGTTCTTCAGAGTTGTGGGGGTAAAATCTGGCTTGATTTTTTGTAGTGGATGGCTCTCTAAATGAGCTCTCCATTTCAGTTCTCTAAAGCAAGAGGAAATGGAACAGGAAATGTGAAGGCTGCTGGATCTTTTTATTCTCTACGTTTTAACTAATGCCAGTATTCTCAGTAGTTCAGTGTGTTAATTTTCTCAATGAAAATGATGCTGAACTGCCCATGAAGGGGTTGTGTTATTACAGTTAGATGCAGAGAATGCCATTTTACATAATGTCCAATGTACTGATTTCTGCCACAGTAATCGTCAGTGCTTTAAAAAGAATAAGTTCCTCAACATAAATAGCTGTCAGCCAATCTTGGAATTAAGCTAAGCTCCCCCACTGTGTGTAGGCTGTAGTGGGAGCCACTGGAAGCGTGATGTGTGGTTACTCCATGTTACTAACACAGATTGTGCTGCATAAGTATTCTCATGGGTCCTGGAGTGAGAGGCATTTAGTTTTGATTCCTGATTTCTGAAAAAATATGTGTTAAATCTAAGCAGTGTATCCTCAAAACTGAGATATTTAAGTGATTAAATTTAAGTGAATCAACAAAGTATCTGGTGTTTCTTCATCCAGTGAACATGAGAAAGTATCCCCCTTTTTGGGGCTGCAGTTGGTCACACAGAATGAAATGCCAATTCATGGCTGTTAGTTGTGAAATGGAGTCTGTTTATATTGGTGTATAATCTGCACAGTGGTATTTCAGGCCTACATTCACTTTTGTATGTTTATGTCACTGGAGGCTGCTATCAACTCTGGAGAAATCAGGAGGGCGTGTTCAGTGTCCTTGGGATCCATTCCTTGTTTTGCGCATGTCCCGGGGGTTGGAAGGCAGCTGAAAGTTCAAACAGAGACACACTCCCTCATGCTCTACATGGCAAGAGCTCAGAGATTAAGGGGTTTCTCTGCACCGCCAACAACAAGGATTGCTCACAGTTCGTAACTTGCCAAAGAGGAAGGATGATTCAGTTTTTTTGAGTTGTAACTTTTGTGTCTGTTACAAATATGGCTTTGTTGCAGAATCTCCTCTTAAGAATTTGTTTTTCATGTTTGCATCTGCTTGCTCAAGACAGGTAGAACAGTGCGGGGGGAAAAGCAGCTACCATCTTAATGCCTGTGTGAGTCTACTGAGGAAAGAAGCCAGAGGATGCAGGTGGCAGCGAGGCTTTGAACTAACTTTGTTTGAAGTTCTTTTCCCATGTCAAAGGTGAAAAATTATACCTGGCAGTGGAATTTAGTCTTCAAATGAAGGACTGAATCTCAACTCTCTGGTAGAATGCGAACAGTAGCCTGTGTGACACACTTGTTTTGGTGTGTTAATAAGGATGTACGTGTGAATCAGTTTGAATGAAGTACAATGCTTTTCCTTAGCAGTGGGACCCCGGATGTGACCCCAAGGAGTGCAGCTGTAGAACAACAGCAACGGGAGATAACAGTTTACCACATCTCTGTAATCCTGAAAGAAACTCATGAAGATGGGCCGGTGTCAGAGCTGGAAATGGGCCAGGCCACACACACCCTGGTTGAGAATTGCCAACCAAATGGAGAGAAAACTTGTATAGTGCAAATGGAGAACAGCCCGAGGTTAGGCAAGGCACGGCAGGAGCTCCACAGGTGGCTCTCCCTGAATGGCACAGGTAGAGCTGGGAGGCAAAGAGAGGAGGTAGTTGTGGAGGAGGATGAGGAGGAGTTGGAGGAGGTGGTTGAGGGAAAAATGAAGACAGACAAGTTTTTGAAACAGTCGTATAAGAACTCAGGAAACTGCTCACAAGAAAACAGAGACGTGGCAGAGCTAACAACTCAAGCAGACACCTGGGAGCAATGCATTCAGAACTCAACGTTATGCTCTGCCACCTTCCAGGCTAAAGGGCTTGTTCTCGGGGATCATGGCACTGCTACAGGACAAAGTTCTCTGCCGTGGGCTGTGTTACGAAGGCTACGTCAGGATGAAGTCCTGCTCAGCAGAAGGTCAATGAGCATGTATGACGGCCCAGTCAAGGTCCAAACAGATTTTCAACCTGAGCAAGAAAGACGTCTGCGGAGGCCTAGGAGTGTTTGCATGCTGGCAGGCTCCGTTTCAGTGCTGCCAGAGCCCCAAACTCAGCAACCTTTCAAAAGAACAGGAAGCTTAGAAAACAACCAACAGCCACCCATCAGGAGCAGAAAGGCTGAGTTACGGGCAGTGGATGGCCTTAATTCTGTTGTGGCTCACCGGCCATCGGGCCCTGCGGAGGTGAACCTTAGGGGCCGTCAAAGGAGCTGGAAGCCCAGGCCAGTCAGTATGACAGTACTGGAGCTGAGAAAGAGGGTTTCTGATGATGAGATTTACAGTGAGAGGAGTTGCAATCACAAAGATGGTGATGGAGACGGATTTTTCAAAGGAGGCTTACGATGGAAACTGTTTGGAAAAACACAAGATAAGAACAAGGAGAAGCAAAGTGACAAAGATGCAAAATCTTCTTTGAAAAACAACAAACCTGATGCTTCAAAAAGTACACTGAGCTCTTTAAGGCGGAGCCTTAGTCTGCGAATCAGGAGAACTCGGCCTAGGGATAAAATTGATTTAGGGTCTGGGGTAGAGTCAAAGGAGTGCTGTCAGACTAAAAGTACTGCTGAAGAGACAACAATGCCTCCTCTGCCTTTCTCGTACCTCACAGGAAGAAAAATTCCAACTTCCAGTGAAGAGCTAGAAGATGGGGGCATGCAGTACATTCAGTATCACAGCAGGGGGAAGGTCAAGGTAATGGAGGTGCCCCTCTGTCCATCAAAGCTGGTTTCCAAACCAGTACAAGAAGAACCAAGTATATGGCAGCTCATAACAAACCGTTTCAGGAGGAAAGAGCAGCCATGCAGTAGCAAAAGTGAAATTCAGAAGTCCCAAAGCAAAGACAGTAGACAGTATCCCCAGACCCAGAATAATAAGTCACAGCCAGTCACCATAGAGACTCTGGCAGGCATTGACTCCCACAAAGGTCAAGGTAAGACCTGCAAGATTGTGTATTTATTTCTTAGCTCAGTGCTCCATTTTATATAGCCTTCTTTCACTGCACAGAAAGTTACAACTCAAGGGAAACAAGGAAGAGCACTTTTTTTTTAGGACAAGCAAATGAAAAACATGTGGGGAATTGTGAGTTTGGATGGCATTCAAAAACTTCCAAAGAGTCCTTTTGGAATTTCTTTTTTGGGTACTTTTTTCTCCAGTGTTTTTCATGTGTAAGCCTTCAGTTTGTATGCACTTACACAGCAATTACTTTTCCTTCAGTAAAGTTTTTGAAGTTCAGTAAAAGAAGTAGGTAAATTGAAATCACCAGTGACTGAAAAGAACACATTTTAACAGTTTGTTTTATAGTGGGGCAGCTGTGGTATAACAGAGTCCCAGTGCTATCTCTGTGTTATCCTGACCCAGGCTGTTTGTCGGTTTCTCAGAAATGGAGTTTCAAGAAGTAGCATTAAAGCAGTTAGTGGGTGTAATGGGGATGCGTTTGGCAGTCTAGCAATGCTAAATTAAGAGGGCTTACATGCTGTAATGATGGGGAGAGGAGCAAACGACTTAAGGGTTGTGTTTAAAGGTTAACTCTGACAGTGAAGTGTGTTTGTCCAGTTGCCTGGAAGAGCAGGCAGAGAGGCAAATATTTGTAACTATCTGAATTAATGGCTGTGATTTGCTATGTTCTTCAAGCTCCAGTTTCACACCTTTTCACAGAGACCTAATTAGTCATCTGTGACAACTTAAGAACTTCTACCAATGTCAGGTCGCACATATCATGTATTCATTCTCATTAGGCCAGCTTTTGAACTGGCAAAGTAGACTTTTTTAAAGTTTTATTTTCATGCTAACATGAAACTCTTGAAGGGACCTGAGATCAGCCTTGTTAATCTCTTGTCTGTTTGTTTTTTTCACATGACATGTTACCCAGGATACCTGTTCTTTTGTGGCACAGTGTCAAGTAGCATTTGTCCACTTCTTCCACTGCAGTCAGTCAGTCAAGCTTTAGGAATGTAGGTGTGCCGATCAGCCTTAGCAAAGCTGGGTGTTTAATGCCCTGGGCGGTACTCTGCGCTTGTTGCTACCTGCCTAAGTGTTTGTTCTTAAATTAAATCCAGAAAGCTGAAGCCCAACTTCCCTCTGACTGAACACACACACGCATGCACACACTCGTTTTGTACTGAAGTGTGTGGATGAGGTTTGGGGGAAGGGAGTTTAACAGGGTGAAGAGTTTGAGGTGTCCCCACCCCCACCTGTAGGTGAACAAAGCCACTCTGTCGTGCTTGTCAATCCAGGAGTGATCAGTGAACCATGCACTGAGATGGGGGCTCTTTGGGGTTCTTTGGGTTTTTGAAGCGCTGGCTGCCCATGAGGTGTAGGTGCTCAGCAGTACACATATATTACAAAGGTATAAATACCAGGAATGGGACTGCAGTAATATCCTGTGGTGTAGCCTGACAATGTACCTTGCAGACAGGAAAAACACTCAGTGATGCATGTTTATTTGGACTCGCCTTGACTTGCTATTACCTTTTAGACATTGCGGAGAAATTCTGCCTTAAATGTGAAAGCTAGGCTCGTTTTTTATGAAGCCGACATAAAGTTTTCTTGAGGATGGAATTCCATCTTTCTTTTTTGCCATCTCATTTGGTATCACTTCCTGTAAATTCCAAGAGACCTTTCGGATGGAATCTGCCTGCTTCAGAAATGGCATATTGAAACATAATTAAAAAAACATGCTTTTTTATGTCGTTCACACCAGCAGGTGTGGGTGAATCCCAGTAGGGAGCTATTTTCAAGCTAAATAGACACTTTCAAGGAAAGTTGAACAAACAGTGACACTGTGATAATGCCCTCTCAACTGCGACAGGACACATAGAGAGACTACAAGATATTGAAAAACCACTGAATCATAGACAGTCTGGTTAGGAGCAGAGGGGAATCTGTTAATAACTGAATATAACTTGAATATGAGCAGCTGCCACTGCAAATCTAAGCTCCAGTACACTGTGTTCTTCAGAAGTGTGGTTCATTGGAGCAGCATCCTGCTGTTCTGAAATCAGTTTCATCGAGACGACTACAAACTGTTAAAAAGCTGAAGTTTTTAGCTTTTTGCATGCAGACTGTTTGACTCTATCAGTTTTTCTCTTTGTTTTTTTAACTGTTAAGATAAACTTGAGCAAATTCCCTTCGTAATTTGACAAATTGATTCAGTCAGCCTGAGTATTTTACTGCAAGACTTCTTGAAAACCCAGTTTGCAAATCTCATGTTAAATGCAAGTCTTTTTTGAACCAGGATGTCCAATTTATTTTAAGGGGAAGTGATCAGTGCCTTTCTGCAGACAACACAAGGATTTAAGAGCTTTAAGTAGGGTACACCATCATGGTCACATTACACTGGCATGGCATCAAGATTTTTACCTTGTTCTCTGCTGACTGTGTTTGTCGCTTATCTAATTTAATAGAAATAACAGGCTTGTGTTTGGGAAATCAGCAGAAGAGAAGTAAGACCTCTTAAGATTTTCTCTGTAAACGTAGAGCTATGGACAAAAGAATGATGCTACAGGTCTATTTTGTCAGGACATGCGTGATAAAAGTAGCCAGACAGGGAATTTCAGTTGGTGAATCATCAAAGTAGAAATACTAATTGCTGGCTAAATTCTCACCCTGTAATTTATGACGGAAGGAAAGTATGGTTGGAAAGTTGGTCAGAGCGAGAGTTGAAGTTTAGATCTCAAGGTTATCCTCTCTCTCATTCTGAAAACCACTTCAGATTCACTGCACATTGACACGCATGCATGCATGTGCATGCACACACACTCAAATATGCACGGACCTGCTGCTCACATTGGATTTTCTTTTCTCATGGAATGGAATAAGTCAGTGCTTCACTTGTGCTTCACTACCCTCAGACTGAATGGTCATTTTTATCTGAGTAGACATGAGCAGTGAAGTGAAAAACCTGACTAACATGCTGCCAATAGAGTTTTCCCCACATGAAGACAAAGACACTGGTGTCCTCTGTAGGCATCACAAATGCTGGGGCTCTCTGTTTCCATAGGCATTCTGGGACACGGTAATGTGAGGATGGTCATATTTAAAGAATGACGTAACACAGAGCGCATGAATTCAATTAGGGATTTTTTTTATTTTTTTTTTTAGGACAGGACCAAACTGCACTGTATCTCTCCCAGGTACGGCAAATGTCAGATATCTTATCCATGTTACAGTTGGTTTCAAGATTTCCTAAGTGCCCTCCCGTCTCTCCCTGTATATATCAAAGTAGTTCTCAGAAATGGAAAAAATTGTCAGTGGCTAACAGGCTAACAACTTAGTTTCTGTTATGAGCCAGAATTTCTCCACATGGTTATCTGGCCCTTTGTTTAGAATCTTGAAAACACGTGACTGATTTCTTATTTTTGGTTAATTTATAACCATTTCTTTATTAAAGGGACAATGTAGCAACTATCCACATATCACTATACAGAAGAAGGCATCTGTCTATCCGTAATGAGAGGCTTGTGCTAGTGACAGCATGACAGGATGTAAACATTAATGACACCCCCCCTTCTGATGATGATGAGGTAATTAGACCATAGGAAGAAAATAGTTCCTATATAAAAGTGTTGGATTTTTTTTTTTTTTTAGTAACAAGGTCATTATTATAAAGATACATTGCTGCCAAGGTTTGCAAATATATTTACTGGTTCTTTGAGCTGCACAAAGCATACTCCATCTAATTCCATTATATTCAAGAGAAAACAGAAGCTTATACAGTCAATGTAAACAAAGTAGGAAACTGACAATCAAGATAGATGAATAGCAGATCAGGCCAGAGGTAAAAGACCAAAGCAAGTTTAAAAGACTGACACCTTAAGATGGGTTCACATAATTGCTATTTTTGAACGTTACCTTTGATTGACCCTTCAATAATATGAAACAGGAACTCTAGTAAAATAGGGTGGCAGCCTTATCTGATATTGTCTGAGAGAGCTGTGACCTGCATTGAGTTTCCTGCACTTAAAAACTGAGGCAGATGGATGTCTTCGCTCATGTTCTGACATGTCAAACCCACACTGAGAGGGCTTAACTGGAGGCGTGCTGTTTAAAGACTCCTCTGCTCCAAACAGTGCTTGGTGAAAGGCCCTTGTGTTCGGGATGCACTCTCCTCTCCCACAACAAGTGAGACATCCAGAGCAGCGTGATGCTCCTTATAAATGGATTGCAGAAATAAGTACACATTTTAATTGAGATAGTTGTTTTTTTTTTTTTTTTTTTTTTTTTTTTTTTTAAAAAAAATAAATTTTTTTTTCTTTTTTTTTTTTCTTCATTTTTCTTTTTTTTTCTTTTTTTTTTTTAAAAAAACTAAAG
>VUQH01011905.1:0-10485 GCA_015106775.1 Etroplus canarensis
CCACACTGTTCCTCCTGTATCTGAGGTTCGACCAAAGGCCGGACTCTCCTCTCCAGTACCTTAGCATAGACCTTCCCAGGGAGGCTGAGGAGTGTGATCCCTCTATAATTGGAACACACCCTCTGGTCCACTTTTTCAAAGAGGGGAACCACCACCCCAGTTTGCCATGCCAAGGGTACAGTCCCCAACTTCCACGCAACGTTGCAGAGACGTGTCAACCAAGACAGCCCTACAACATCCAGAGCCTTGAGGTACTCAGGGTGAATCTCATCCACACCCAGGGCCTTGCCACAGACGAGTTTTTTAACAACTTCTGCAACCTCAGCCCCAGTGATGGGCGAGCCACACCCCTCATCCTCACGCTCTGCTTCTATCATAGAAGACATGTCAGTGGGATTGAGGAGATCCTCAAAGTATTCCTTCCACCGCCCCACAATATCATCAGTCGAGGTCAGCAGCCTACCATCCGCACCATACACAGTGTGAATAGGGAGATGCTTTCCCCTCCTGAGCTGCCGTACGGTTCGCCAGAATCTTGCGAATTCTGGCCTGGAGCCTCCATGGATTGTAATGTTCACAGATAACAGAATGACTGCAAGCAAGAGTGAAAGGGAAGGTAGAAGACAGTTGTGAGGCCTGCTATGATGTATGGTTTGGAGATGGTGGCATGAAGACAGGAGGTGGAGCTGAAACTGACAAAGCCAGAGATGATGAGATTTTTCACTGGGAGTGACTAGAATTAGAAATGAGTCCATCAGAGTGACAGGTCAGGTTGAGCAGTTTTCAAACAAGGTCAGAGAGGCAAGGCTGAGATGGTTTGGACATGTTCAGAGGAGGGAGAGTGGACATATTAGACAAATGATGTTGAAGACGGAGCTGCGAGGCAGGAGGAGAAGAGGAAGACTTCATAGAAGGTACATGGCAGATGATGTGAAGGAGGACATGCAGAGGGTTGGTGTGAGGGAAGAGGATGCAGGGGATAGGTTGAGATGAAGGCAGATGACCCAGCCAGAAGAACAAGAATACGCAATTGGAGCATTTTTCCAACAAAAATAAATATTTTATTGATCTATTTGTGGGAATATGGGAACTTCACTGTTTTTTTTAGATCAAAGGGTTATTACATCAATACAAATAAGTCAGGGGTTTAGATTGGTGGTCAGATAAACATCTAACCATCACTGGGACCATATGGTGGTTGTGATTTATTTACCTGCTTTCTTAGTGATTCACACATGGAGAGAATAGAGGACAATAAAATGACAATTGATGAATTTGAATGTTTTTATATCCCTTAAATACAAGATTTAAAATGCAGAACATTTCATTCTGTTGGCACAGATTTTCTGTTCTATTACAGCGGCTTTAACCTGTAAACGTTACTCCTTCAGTGGATGGCTTCTTCCCTTTTATTCACACAATTCAAGACACACAAAAAAGTTAAATACACAATTACCACTTTATTGAACTTTAACTTGATTCGATGACTAAATTACAGATCTTTACATCCTTCTGTACGAAGGGAAAAAACGATCTGAGGTGGAGGGTGAAACAAAGGGTGTGAAAGTTACAGGTTCTGAGGGTGAACAGAAACAGACCAGCGGCCTGTCAGATCCTCCTCATGTTTATTAACAGCCATAATCCAATATATCTAATATTGGATTAGTTATGTTGGATTATTTCAATATTTTATTGTGTAGAATTAATCAGAAGTGAGAGCAAATATAAAATTGATCTTAAGCTCATGATGTGGATGGTCAGCGTTTCATCGCCTCTGGTTCAGTCCTGTGAGGTTCTTCAGCTGTGAAACAAACAGCATTAAGGCATGAATCAGTTCAAAGGCAGGATTACAAAAATCATCATGAAGGAAGGTTTCTGGTCAACCCTCACATGCAGAGATTTTTAAATCAAACGGTGCTAAACCAGGTTAGTAGTTACCCAGAACTTTAAATACTTTTCAATACAAAATGATATCTTGCACAGAATTGCCGTCACTTCTCAGAGTGATACACTATATGGACAAAAATATTGGGTCATCTATAGATTACACCCACAGGAGCTTTTATGATTTCCTGTTCTAAGTCCATAGGCATTAATACGAAGTTGGTCCCTCCCTTTGCAGCTATAACAGCCACTCTTTGGAGAAGGCTTTCTACAAGGTTTTGAAGTGTCTGTGGGAATTTTTATTCTCATCCATAAGAGCCTTTGTGAGGTCAGACATTAATAACAGACAAGTGGGTCTGGCTCACAATCTCCACTGTAGTTCATCCCAAAGGGACGGGGCCAGTGTCTCTGTTCTTCACACCAAGCTCATACAACCATGGCTTTATGGACCTTGCTTTGGGCACTGAACAAAAGGCACAGTGCAGTCAGGAAAGTAAAATTCTAATGGCATTCATTAAATCCAGACTCCTCCATCAGACTACTAGATAAGAAAAACATTTCCACTGTTCCAGAGTCCAGTGGTTTACATCACTCCATCTGACGCTTGGCATTGTGCTTGGTGAGGTAAGGCTTGTATACAGCTGGCTCAGTGATGGAAACACATCACATGAAGCTCCTGGTGCACAGTTTTTGTGTTCATGTTAATGCCAGAGGAGCTTTGGAACTCTGTGGTTATTGAGTCAGCAGAGCACTGGCCACTTTTACACACAATACAACTCAGCACTCAACCCCACGCTGTAACTTTTCGTGGTCTGCCACTTCATAGCCGAGCTGCTGCGGTTCCTAAACACTTCCACAACACCACTCACAGCTGATGGTGGAAATTTCACAGACTCACTGGTTCCAGTGGTGGTATCCTATTACAGAACCATGCTGGGATTCAGTGAGCTCTTAAAACAACCCATTCTTTTGCAAATGTTTGTCAAGGCAGCTTGCGTGGTCAGCTGCTTCTGAGTGAAATGCCTGAATTCAATGACTAAGAGATTTGGCCCAATACTTTTGTCCACATAGCGTAAATATGTTTCTATCTACAGAAAGGACTACTGGATTTAATATTGAATGAAAAATGCTTATTAGCTCGGTGCACTGGATGTACATCTCTCATTAAATAGAAAATTTAAAGCCAATACTCTCTTATCGTACGATTCTATAGAAACATTTTATTGCATTAATTGTGGGATATTACATTTAACTATACACTATAACAAGCTTCAGATAGAGGAAAAACTAAGATTGAAAATTGTGCCAATTATTAGTTTTTTCAACAGATATGCCCCCCCCCCTTTGTTTTTTACATCATGAAGTTAGTTTAAGCCACAGAGTTTGAAGAATCCCAGGAAGCTTAGTACTTCAAACCCCTGTGTGTAATGTGGTCTGTGGCTGCCAATGATCTGAGTAAAATAAGGCTTGTGAGCACAGATTCAATTTGACTGTAAATATTTAAGCACCAACACAATGGCATGCTAATGCTGTAGCAGAAGTTTAAATGATGAAAACTCACTGTGACGGCAGCTCCCATCAGTCCCTGGACTACTGCTTCACCTGTCGACTGCACCTACACAACAAAGTGGAGCACACAGCTTGCAATACATGGCTTAAGATCAGGGTCTGATGCCATAGAAGGAGATTATATTTCAGTGTTAAGTCTCTGTCCAATATTTAGGACAGCAGAGGCTGAGATTATGAATTCACTGCTGGGTAAAGCTGCGTTTCTGTTTAATGCCACAGGAGCTGCTCTCTACCTGCTGCGCTGTGGTGGCCATGTTGACTACATCCTGAATGCGGTTATCAAGGAAGTTCCAGGTGTCCTGGAAGTCTGGAGAGGAATCCTGAACCATCACCAGCTCTGTGGTGTTGTAGATGCCTGTCAGCGCTGCCCGTTTGGTGTACCAGTTCATCTGCAAAAGAAATAAGCGACAGAAAAAGAGTATATGGTAAATTTTAGGTAGAGGAAGGGCAATTTTATCATACTTCACATTTAATTAAAGGTAAACTCATATTGGCTTAAGAGTAAAATGGATGTGATGACTTTTAAGATGTACAGAAGAGCACCCCATAAATAATATACAGGAAATGCTCCGCACTGGGAGATCTGAACTCTGATGTTGTAGCAGCTCACCATCACAATTTTAAAGGTTATTGTGATGTATGTGTCATTGGTTGGCTGTATTCCACAAACTAATGAGAATTAAAATCCACTGAGACGTCAAGGAGGCTCACACACAGTCATAACCAGGTTCACTGGGTTCACCGCCAAATTACAGTGTTTTAGTTCAGGAGTGTTCTGTGATTCCCCCTGGTGTAGTGGTTTACACATTCACCTTACAAGCAAAAGGTTCCTGGTTTGATTCCAGGTGGGGACACAAGCACCTCTCACCATGAAGGATTGCATCAGGAAGGGCATCCGGTGTAAAACCTCTGCCAAATTACCAATGCAGATGAATCTGCTGTTGCAACCATTTGGGGAGAATACAAAGGAGCAGCTGAAGGTAAATTTTTTTTAGTTCAGAAGTATTAAGATTACATGATCAGTGGTAACCATGGCCACAAAAAGAAGGTATGTGAATGCATCAGAATGTCATAGCATTAGCATAATTACCATGTTTGTTGCTTTGGATGGATGATCCCAAGTATTTAAACTCATCCACCTTCACCACCTCTACTCCTTGCATCTTCACCGTTCCACCTGCCTCCCTCTCATTCACACACATGTACTCTGTCTCCTTTCTACTGACTTTCATTCCTCTTCTCTCCAGTGCATACCTCCACCTCTCCAGGCCCTCTTCCACCTCCTCCCTACTCTCACTACAGATCACAATGTCGTCTGCAAACATCATAGTCCACGGAGACTCCTGCCTGACCTCATCTGTCAATCTGTCCATCACCACTGCAAACAAGAAGGGGCTCAGAGCTGATCCCTGATGTAATCCCACCCCCACCTTCAACCCATCTGTCACTCCTACTGCACACCTCACCAGAGAATGCCTTTGCTAAAACAAATTACATTTTACTATGTTTTACAATACAACAGTAATGATTACATTGAACAGTAAACCTTTAAAATGTAATTCTTATTCTTCTTTTTTCGGCTGCTCCTGTTAGTGATCTCCACAGCAGATCATCTGCCTCCATCTCATCCTATCCCTGCATCCTCTTCCCTCACACCAACCTCTGCATGTCCTCCTTCACTACATCCATGAATCTTCTCTGTGGTCTTCCTCTTCTCCTCTTACCTGGTAGCTCCATCTTCAACATCTTTTGTCCAATATGTCCACTATCCCTCCTCTGAACATGTTCAAACCATCTCAGCCTTGCCTCTCTGACTTTGTCTCCAAACTTCTCAACCTGAGCTGTCCCTCTGATGTACACATTTCTAATCCCGTCCAAAATGTAATGACGTGCTTTAAAATAGCTATACTTAAACTTTATGACGGTGATTAATCATACAGAGGTCATCATCCTTTTTTTTCAGTTTTTCCTTTGTTAGTTAAACAGCATCAGTGATGATTAACCTGTTGACTGGAACAATTTTTTGTATGTTTTAATGTATATTTTCAGTGGCACCTCCCAGCCAATCAGAAACGAGTATTTTCAGTGGACAAAGTCAGGTGTTGGTGGAAACAGTAACCTGGGAGGTGGCAGGCCGGACACTGTGAGGGTGGTGATGAAAAGGGGACAGGAAGCTATGAGTAGAAGAAGAGGGGTGACGGGATCCACTCACGTCTGTGGATCGGTCTCCAGCGTAGTACCAGATGTCGTCCACCAGCGTGGAGAGGTGCTTCAGACTATCGGGGATGTTGTGGGGAAGCAGCAGGATGCTCATTGCCTGAGAACATAACATCAAATTCAGTTTCTGCTTCAGTCCTTAAGACCGCGATCCACAGTACTCATCTCTGCTGCGAATCATCCGCATGCATACTATACCTGCGGCCACGTTTCAATGTAGGGGATGTGCATACGCAGTCTGGCCTCTACAGCATCTCTTATAAAATCTGCAGTCTTCTTTGGTCTGCAGAGGGAGAAATCTGTCATCTTCAGTACACTGGAAACCTCAGTCATTTTGAAATGACAAGTAGGTCCAGGTCCAGGTGGGTCTTGAACTGGCTCCCTCTGGCTACCAAATCAACCCTCCAACACACCAAGCCATTGCTGCTCCAACAACACACAGCTGTAGCTGCTAAATACATGCTAGGAGCAAAAGTATAGGACCACCCATACATTACACCTGCAGGAGCTTTTATAATGTCCCATTCCAAATCCACTGCCATTATTATGGATCTGGTCCCACTTTGCTGCTATAACAGCTTCTACTCTTCTGGGAAGGCTTTCTACAAGATTCTAGAGTGTCTGTGGGACTTGTTCCCCATCTATCCAGAAGAGGTCAGACACTGAAGCCTCGCTCACAATCTCTGTTCTCGTTCACCCCAAAGGTGTCGGATGGGGTTTAAGTCAGGGGTCTATGCAAGCTAGTTAAATTCTACCACACCAATCTCATCCAGCCATGCGTTTATGGAAACTGTTCCAACAAATCTAGATGCACTCAAACATATCTCAATAAGCTGAGGCACTAAAATTTCCCTTCACTGGAACCAAGAAGCCCAGGCCAACCCCAGAAAAACCACCAAACTGTACAGCTGGCACAAGGCAGTGAGGCAGGTAACGTTCACCTGGCATTCACCAAACCCAGACTGTGATTTGTCAGTCCACAGAACACGTTTTAACTGCTTCAGAATCCAGTGGTCATCCGACACTTGGCATTGTGCTTGGTGATGTAAAGTTTGAATGTGGCTTCTTGGCTGTTCCGTGAAGCTCCTGGTGCACAGTTTTTTGCTGATGTTAAAGCCATAGGAGGTTTGGAACCCTGCAGTTATCGAGGCATTGACTTTTATGCACCTATGCGGCTTAGTATTTGGCAACCTCACTCTGTAACTTCACATGGTCAGCCACTTTATGGATGAGCTGCTGTGGTTCCTAAATGTTTCCACTTTGCAATAGCACCACTTACAGTTGATGGTGGAATATCTAGAAGGAAGGAAGTTTCACAAAATAATGTGATCCAGTGGTGGCATTACAGTACCATGCTGGAGTTCAGTGAGCTCTTTAGAACAACTGTGAAACAATGGTTTAGTGCTTGATTTTCTACACCTGTGGCAATGGGACTGCATGAAACACCTGAATTCAATGATCAAGAGGACTGGCCCAATACTTTTGTCCATGTAGCGTATCACTGAACGAGAACAATGGCTTAAATTACCAGAAACGACATGGAATATTTTATCCTCCATCTAGTACCCCAATAACACATTCTTCTGTTTAATCAATGCCTGAAGTTGGGTTTGCTTCTGACTGAACTGGACTGTGTATCGGTGTGTATACATACTCAGCCTGGCCCAACTGGACCTGATTGTGCTGCTCAGCTAGGATCTCTGTCAGCTGTGCATTGCACTGGGAGATGAAATGTAGGACCAGGTCTCCGGCTCCTTTGTAGAACATACCAGTGGAAGCAGAGGACAAACCCAGACTCTGGTACGAACACAACAACAGCAGCATGAACAGTACATGTTGTGCACTGAGATTCCAGAGAGGCACAGTTGTCTCATTTATTTTCTGTTCTTAATTTTTAGTTAAAAACACAACGGTGCACTTGGTTGTGTATGTTTGGGTCAACAGTCTGACACACCCTTATTAAAAAGCCTGCATTCACATGGACTTGTTTATAGAATTTCCTCCACAGATGTCCATTTGTGTACTGCGTGTGATGTGAACACAGGACTGTATGTTTGAGTCTTTGAGCTGCTGGCTCACCTCAGCACCGGCCGCGATGGCTTCCATCGACCAGCCGTGCAGCGGGACAAACTCCAGAGCGGCAGCCAGGATTCGAGCCTGAAGCTGCTCCTCCGTTTCGTACTCCTCGTCCTGCTCCCCGCTCTGATCCTGGTAACTTCACACAAACAGCAATGTTTTAGTATAAATTAAGCAAGTGAGGTCAAGGGGAACTCTCCTGCATCACACTGAATACATAGAAATCCCTTTAAAATAACGACCAACGCCCCCCCAGATGACCCGTTTAGCATTTCCTGACCTGGTGTTCGGACCAGCAGCCTGCCCTGCTGCCGAATCGGATGCAGAAGCGCCCGCCGTGTCCTGTTCAGCGGCGTGAGCCTGGTAGTGCTCGTGGTAGGTAGTGGAGGAAGAGGAAGAGGGGGGTTTGTCAGATTTGGACTCCTCTTGAAGCCTCACTGCTGCACAGTGGAAGCCTCGTCTCAGGCTGCTACACGCAGGGTTTGTTGCTGCGGGTGCAGCCACCACTAGAGAGGGGAAATATTAGGATTAGCTTCAAGGATTCAGATGGGTCAATCACTGCCTTTTAGCTCCTTATTCACTTTTAAGATTGTATACACTATCAGAAGCACACAGTCATTTATGTTTGCTTGTTGTTTTATAGTAATCACATTCTCTAATGTACTTGTATTGTTTGCCAATTTGCTCCCTATTTCTGCCCAGCATCTACCATCGTTTCTGGGTGTTGTTCACATAGCTACAAGACTTCTCCAAAAGGGGACTTAGTTGGGATTACATGTGAAAAAATCCAGGAGGACGCTGTCCAAGTTAAGGACAACATTGGACAATCCTTTGCAGCCTCTCTATGATGTGCTGGACAGACACAGGAGCACGTTCAGCAGCAGACTCATTCCACCATGACGCACCACAGAACGCCACAGGAAGTCATTCCTCCCTGTGACATCATGCTCTGTAACTCCTCCCTGTGACACTGACTGATTCTGATTGGATGACAGTATATACAGGCACCAGTGTCTCAGTCCATCAGGTGACTTAGCTGGAAACCAGAGGGCTGCTGAGGGCCGCAGGCTTGAGACCCGCCAAGACCTGAAGGCCAACTCATGACACGCCAATTAAAAACCTTGTTCTGGACCCATGAGCATGGAAGTAGACTGGAGGCTGGGGAGGTGGCAACTTACCCCCCACCGAGCACAGCTGAAGTGACCCTGAGCAATGTATTGAACCTCCACATTTGTTCCCCTTGGCGCCTGTGATGGACGGCCTTCACTTGTTACTCGCCTCATCACTGCACGTGTGTATATTTTGTGATCTGGAATTTTCCTATAAGGCATCAATAAAAGTATGTCTTCTTCTACTTTATTGCAATACTCAGGATGTTGCATTTAAATTGCAGTAATATTGTATCCTGGGGTCTCAGTACTAAGAAGCAAGCTCATCATACTCAGGATATGGTTCCATTACCTGGCTTCACTTAACCTAACGCTGGTGATCAGGGTGAGCAATCACACAAAGTCAGTTATGAACTCCATAACACAACTACAAAAGGGGTGGTGCTGGCAACATCTGACCAATCAGAAGCATGGATGAGTCTACTGGCATAAGACCGGCTGATTTTTACAAAAGAAGATGAAACTGTAAAACTGGAAAAATATGAAGCGGTTAAACACAGATGAGTGTCTGCAACAGGTAAAACCCTGTACAGCAGTTTAGTATTAAAAGCTCTGTATGAACGTGTGAGTGATTTAATCGCTGGAAAAGATCTACTGTATTAATAAAGTTCAGCCTACTTGAAGCCAGTAAAGAAAGTCAACAGAAATGCTGACTGTGTGAGTTAGAGCGTCACGGCTTTGTCATTCAGACGGTCGTTACACCATCACATCCATCTTTAGATAGATAGATATACTTTATTGATCCCAAGCTGGGAAATTACAGTGTAGCAGCAGCATTTAACACAAGACAATAACAGGCCATGAAAAAACTAGCTAGATATGTTCAGACAATATACAAATATACAGTACAATAAATAAAGTGAATAAATAAAATATGTAATGGTCAGAGAAAATGTATAACAGTCAGTTGAGATGTATAATAGTCCAAAAAAATGTATAACAGTCCAATAAAGTGTTATGACCAAAGTTTCAGCTGTTTATTGTACAGTGTGATGGCATGTGGCAGGAACAATTTCCTGTATCTGTCCTTTGGACAGTGGAGCTGAAGCAGCCTGTGAGAGAAGGTACTCTGCTGTCTGTCTACTGTGTGATGGAGAGGGTGCTGCTCATCAGTATATTCAGCATTCTCCTCTCCACCACAGTCTCAAAACACTCCACCCTGCGACCGAGCACAGAGCCAGCCATCTTGATCATTTTATCAAGTCTGTTAGTGTCGCTGGCTCTGATGCTGCTGCCCCAGCACACAGCAGCAAAAAAAAATGGTGCTGGCAACAACAGCCTAGTAAAAGATCTCCAACATTTTGCTGCACACGTTGAAGGATCTCAGCTTCCTCAGGAAATAGAGTCTGCTCATCCCCTTCTTGTACACAGCCTCAGAATTAGATTGCCAGTCCAGTCTGTTGCTGATCACCACTCCCAGGTATCTGTAGTCCTCCACCTCTTCCACCACCTCCCCCCTAATCCATAGTGGCTATGAAAGCATCTTCTTCCCCCTGAAGTCTATCACCATCTCTCTGGTGTTGACATTCAGCCTCAGGTGATTCTGTTACACAACTTTGTAGAGTGGTCC
>VUQH01011910.1:13039-26506 GCA_015106775.1 Etroplus canarensis
CACATGTCTAAACCATCTCAACCTTGCCCCTCTCACTTTGTCTCAAAACCACAACCTGAGCTGTCCCTCTGATGGTCACTTCCATTCAAAATCCCAGCAGCCTCAGCCCTGCCACCTCCAGCGCTACCACCTGTCTTTTTGTCAGTGCTCTCTTGTTGATCCTGGTGATGGCCTGGTGAAGCCAGTTTCCTGGCACAGCGTTACCTTAAGCCCCTCTCGCCCCTTGATGATTTAACAAGCATATGCCGCCGTTGGAAAAAAACCCTGCAAATACTCTGGCAAATTAAGTTTTAGGGAAGTTTTTTTATAAGTTAAGAGCCCGCTGAAGTACGCCGGTATACGAGGTAGTACGGCGAGGTCCCTGGAAAATTTTGAGCATGCACAAAATCTCTGACGTTTGCCAGCGTATAGCTCACACAGCCTGCATACGAGGACCACACGTTGCAGGTAATGCATACAGAAACTCACATTACTCATATGTCAAAATACATGGAGATAATGTCTAGCGTAACGAAAACGTATTAACAACCTATGAGTAACATGTTTTTAACATATGTGTAACATATATCTAACATACCTCCAATGCATATTGCCATTTGTAGAAGTATTTGACGTGATCCAGTCGTACTGAACATGTTTCGCACACAGCTGCCAAATAATTGCTATGTGGTGCATTTAGGGAAAGTGGTATAAATGGGCTTCAAGTTGTAAATGCCGGCAGCACGCTAGAATATATGTTCTGTGTATGTCCATTTAACATCATTGTTCTGCATATGTTTTAGAGGAATTTGAATGCGTCAGCACAAGCTTGTTAAATCGTCATGGTGTGACAGGGCCCTTATAACCAGCCGCTGCTGTTATAGCTTCCTGTTCGTCAACGCTCTGGAGATTTTCTTTTCTTTACAGGGGAGGATCACATGTCTAATATGCTGACAATAACCGCAACAATATTGTGAATAAAGAATTTGTGTGTGTTGTTGTATGTTTTCTTATGTTTGAGCCCAGATGCCATACAACAAGAGCAGAGATTATCCAATGAAGAGGCAGAGGGTCAGGAACACTCCAGATGAGACTCTGAAAGACCATGGACTGCCATGCTTCCTTCTCTTCCAGCCTAGCTAGAGAGAGAGAGAGAGAGAGAGAGAGAGAGACAGAGAGAGCGCTAGATAACAAGAGAGAGCAAGAGAGCTAGATAACAAGAGAGCGAGAGAGAACTAGATAACGAGAGAGAGCAAGAGAGAAAGCTAGATAACGAGAGAACTAGATAACGAGCGAGAGCGAGAGAGAGCTAGCTAAGCATAGACAATGAGAGAGAGCGCAAGCATGCCAGAGACAGAAAGAGAGAGCTAGATAACGAGAGAGCAAGAGAGAGAGAGAGCTAGATAACGAGAGAGCAAGAGAGAGAGAGAGAGAGATAACGAGAGAGAGCGAGAGGGAGAGAGAGAGAGAGCTAGAGAGAGAGAGAGAGAGAGAGAGAGAGAGAGAGAGAGGGAGAGCTAGAGAGAAAGAGAGAAAGCGAGAGCTAGACAAAGAGAGAGCTAGAGAGAGAGAGAGAGAGCGCATGAGGTAGCGATCGAGAGAGAGAGAGCAGGAGAGCTAGAGAGAAAGCTAGAGAGAGAACAAGAGCTAGAGAGAGCTAGATAGAGCTAGAGAGAGAGAGTGAGAGCTAGAGAGAGAGCATGAAATAGCGAGAGAGAGAGATTAGAAAGTGAAAACTTGATAGCAAGAGTGAGCAATACAGAGTGAGCTCGAGAAAGAGAGCTAGAGCTAGAACACTAGATACTAGAGAACTAAAGAGAGCGGGATCAAAAAAGAGAGAGCGAGCGCAGCGAGAGAGAGAGAGCGAGAGCTAGAGAGAGAGAGCTACAGAGAAGAACGAGATAGACAAAGAGAGATAGATATAGTGACAGATATAGATCCATACATTGATGGGCTACTGTTGATTATATTCATTTATATATATATTAAAATTTTTTTTAAAACAACTTAAATTGTGGTACTAATTTGTGTTTTTCCTCCTCCCAAAAGTACAAGGTAAGAATACTGTTACTGAATCGCACCAATAAGCAGTACCTCTGGGAATAGCAGTACTATTAAAATCTTAACGATGCCCTCATGCCAACAGTCTCCAAACTACTGAAGTATCTAGACCTATCCATTGTTTCTTTTCTGAACACAAACTTCTGAACTCATTTAATCCAGGAGGTTTCGCATTTTTGTATCTGTCTGATGTAACATGAAGCATGCAACAAAAAAAAAAAGAAATGCAAAAAGTATACTTCTGAAACAATCCTCTCACACTTGGAAACCTATGAGTCCATGAAATGCCATTTAGCTCAATTTGATATTAGGCAACTTTGGAAGAGCATTAACTTACCAAGTAGTAATAAGGCCAGATTATCATTCACACAATGATTTCACTAAATGCACTCAGAAAAAGAAACAGACTAGCAGAGATTAAAAAGAAGAGGCCAAGATAAAGAGGCAGAGCCAACGTGAAGACAAGATAAAGAGACGGCAGAGAACAGCTTTTACCCACGAGGCAGAGCTTACTCAAATGCGAACGGCAGAGCTGATAGAAGCCAACACTGAGCAGACTGATGTAGGACATTTAGCCTCTGGACTGTTATCATAAGCATAACTTATTACTAATCATCAACACTTTGTAATCAGGCGAGGACGGTAGAAGCACAGGCACAGCAAATGGGCTGTGTGTAAGAGAAACGCATTCATCGTCACCTTAATTTCTCCGGTGTCAGCCGACAATGCATTCAATTAGCGAAGAAGCTGGCGAGAATCTCTGCTAGAGAGATTGTTTTGACAACTAATTCTGTACAGATTGTAGCTTTCATTGTACAAATGACTCTCGGAGACAGAGCTGCACTGGAGGCAGAAACAAAACAGTATATTAATGAAAACAACATAGAAGGATTTATAGTCATTAGTAACTACAATTTTGAATCAAAGGCCAGCTGGGACTGCATTTGAAATACAGCACACTTAATATCACTATACTGGAATATGTTATTGACACTTAATATCAATAACATATTCCAATATACAATCATTTGGAAGACGCTGTTTATTTCACAGGGCAGAATAAACAGGGTAGGATCGGCTGGTTTAACATGGGTGATTTATGCTGATCTTTGTTCCTATCCTCACCTGTGGTCACGAGCTCTGGGAAGAGACCGAAAGAACGACATCGAGGATACGGGCGGCAGAAATGAGCCTCCTCTGAAGGGTGTCTGGGCCCAGCCTTAGAGATAAGACATTCATGAGGGGCTCCGAGAACAGTCATTTCTCCTCCACATCAAAAGGAGCGAGTGGCCAGGACACCTCCTAGATGCCTCCTGGGCGAGGTGTTTTAGGAATGTCCCATTGGGAGGAGGCCACAGAGCACGCTGAAAGACATGCTGGAGAGAATGCATTGGCGTCCCCCCAGAAGAGCTGGAGGTGGTGGCTGAGGAGAGGGAGGTCTGGGCATTGCTGGTATGATCCAGATAAGGGACAGAAAGTGGATGGATGCTAACATGGGAGTCCAGTAGTAGCACAGAGTTGTTTCTTTTGACTTGAACAGAGCAACGTGAACATGATCCAAACAGGCAGCTGATTTCCCATAAAATTCGAAGCCTCTTTATGACATGTTCACAGAGTGCAAACTGAAAACCGTTCCACAATAAAAAACAAAATGCTGGCAAGGGGTGTTTTTTTCAGATAAAGGAAAAGCGATTAAATACACTGTAGGAAGTTCTAACTGTGTAATGCAGGCACATCAAACATCTGGCCCAGGGGCCTGAACGGGCCCCCTGAGGGGTCCAATCTGTTCACTGGATAGCTTTACAACATGAGAAAATGACAGAGCAGGAGGGCATACATTTTGGATTTTTCCACTGCCTTTTGTCCTCAAGAATGGATTAAATCAGTTAACAGACAAACCATAAAATTATGGAAAAATAAAGGAGATTTTGTTATTCAATGGTTCATCTATGATGAAAAAAACGGGAACTTTTCTAACAGTGTGTTGAGAGTAAAAGGCGATTTTCCGTCAACTAACTTTTATAAATTAAGGGACAAAGTCTGGGTAATGAGCTGGCAGTACTTTTTCTAAAATTTCCAGTTTAATTTTTTAAAGTGTAAGCCCAAAGAGCTGTGCTAATGGGTTTCTTTGATTTACTACAGCAGCAGTGAGTTGTAATGTGGAAAAACTGAGGTTTTACTCTATAGCATGCAAGGACTGCTCTGATCCAGTTGCCAGTTTTCTTTGCCCAACTTTCTTTGACTTGTCGGGCATGTTGGAGTGACAGCGTAGAACTCTTTCACCAAACAACCTTTGTGATTTCTGCTGGTGAAGCTACACAATCTCTGCTTGTTGTGAGGACTGAGCATTAAATCCCTGCTGTCGCCTGGTGCAGAGGCTGGGGGACGGCAGGTCGTAAGGGTTGTGGGAGGAAGCACAACCCTTGCTGGGCCACGCTAATCTTTAAAATGCACTCCAGTAGTTGTTTACCAGTAGCTTCATGCATTATTGTGTATAAGGTTTCATTCACGACTTTGAAGATAAACCCTAAAAAGCAGCCTACTACATTTACATTTAAGAAGACCTTGTGTGTACAACTGTATGTTAGTAACAGACAGATTCTAAATCTTTTTAAAATGTAACCACAAGTGTAAATACAACAAATTCCACAAAATAATAATTATGCACAACATTGTAGCCTAAATGTAGAAGCACTGTATAAAAACTAAGGACACCTCAGTAGCTTGTAGAACCACAGCAATAACAAAGTAATGGTTTTCTGTAGGACTTTCATTCTGTCACATCACTGTGGAGGAATTCTGGCCCACTCTCCTTCACAACATTGCTTCAGGTCACTGAGGTTTGTGGACATGTGTTTATACACAGCCCTCTTAAAGTCCCGCCACAGCATTTCAATCAGGTTGAGGTCTGGACTTTGACTGGGCCATTGCAGCACCTTGATTCTGCTGCAGATTTGTTGTTGTGCTTGGGATTACTGTCCTGTTGCACAGCCCAATTTCAGTTCTAGAACTCTTTGGGTACACAGATGAGTACAGGGTCGATGACTCCAAGGTGCCCAGATCCAGCAAAACAAGCCCAAATCATCTGGCCTCCACCACCGTGTTTGACAATTGGTGTGATATGCCGATATCCTGTGTTTGATTTTCAGCAAATGTGGGGCTGTGCATCATGGCCCAATATCTTCTATCCTAAGGGCATTGCTCCTGAAGTCTTTGCAAACCACACCCATACTGCCATGTTCTTTATAGAGAGAGCTATAATTGTTCATGCTTTTTCTACTGTACTTGTACTGTCATAAACTTTAACAAGCTAACTGTGGCCTGTAGAGTCTAAGATGCACCTCTTGGGTTTTTTTGTAATTTTTCTGTCTTGACCTTGTGATGAATTTGCTGGGATGTCCACTCCTGGGAGGACTGGCAACTGTCTTGAGTGATTTTTACTCATGAATAATCTTTCTCTCTGTAGAATGATGTGCTTCAACCCACCCCAGATTAATGGACAACAACTGCTTCTCTAAGATCACTGCTGATAATTTTCCTCATTGGCATTGTGTTAACACATATCTGAATGCTCCACACCAGAAAACTGCCCAAAAAAAAATCTGCTTTTATGGGAGGTGGTCACACTGGCTGGCAATTGATTAATCAAGTGCATTTAATTAATAGCACATTCACCTTACCAGTGAAAGGTTCCTGGTTTGATTCCGGGTGAGGACACAAGTCCCTCTCACCGTTGAGGGTTTCATCAGGAAGGGCTTCAGGCATGCAACCGCTCCCATATTACCAATACGGAAGGTACATTATTTATCTAAAAGCACTTGGCTACTATTTACCCTCTTAATTCCTATGGAAGCAGTAATTGTGTACATAGTTTTTGCACACACTGCTTCTGCATGTTGGTTCAGTTTTTGTTAATAAATAATGACAGTGTCATATGTCATGGGTTGTTCATCTAAAGCTGTTTTTACCTCATTATAAAACCTGCTATGTACCAGATAATTTTTTTTATGTCCTGATATGTAAAACCCTGAACTGAAAGCAGGTGTACTTTTTCCATAAATGTATACATGACAGCTTTTTTTTATGTCAATATAAAGCTAGGTTCAGCCATCACTATCCTTCTGGTCACAATGCAACGCAGAATTTCATACAGGAGTGAGAACAGCTGAGATGCATGAGAGAGACGGTTTGTTTTCTAATTTGCCTAACAGGAACAGAAGGTCGGGAACATTATTCCAGCGTGTCCACATACGTAGAGCCTCTGGGCAAGACATTTGGGTGTGCATACATTACAGATGCAAATTAGGAAATTTCCTTAAAAAGATGTTTACAGTTACATAAGCGTGTCACGCTATAGTAAAATACTACCTTCACTGACCAAAACTAGCCTCCTACTCACAGATTAAAAGGTCATGCAACAAATACTTCCTCACCACACAAGAAGAGAGTCAGGGGTTCCAACCTCAAAGACCTGCCAAACACTGAGAAATATTGAGCCTGAAATTCCATCGTTTCACCAAAACCATCACTAGAACCAATTATATGATGATGGGCTTGCAAGAACAGGACCAGCCTGAATCCACGTGAACCTGAATGGTTGAGACAGAGTTAAATATTAACACTGAGACAAAAAAGACACACACACACACACACACACACACACACACACACACACACACGCACACATAGGTGGTGGTGGTAGGAGGGGGTTATTGTTCCTCCTCATTTGACTTAGCCTGTTTAGATTAGTGTCACCAGCTAGAGGCCAGACCAAAGCCCCCCAGGCCCTGCTGTCAAAGAGGGTAAATACAACTGCGTGTGTGTGCGTGTGTGCGCGCGCGCGTGGAGCCAAGCCAACAAGAAACACCAGATTCTTCACCAATTAACATCAATGCGACAGGACCGCTGACATTTAAGACGAGGATGCTCCCTGTTCTGTCCTCTAGTTCTCCCTTATTTCTCTCCATGTTGCTGTGATCTTTGAGAGCATTTAAATGTTTTCCTCTCCTTCTGCTGAAACTGATGCAAATATTTGCAGCAAAATACCAAGTATCAACCTCTGGGAGTAAAAAATATTTAAAGTGAAAATGCAAGAAAAAAAAAGAATAATAATTGCAGTGCCTCTAGTGGTGGCCACTTGAGGCTACCTCTAACTGCAACTCCCCTGATAAATTATCCAACTTTACAGCAGTAAAAAAAATTATGTTTACATCCTGGTGGCCTATATAATAAGTATATTGGAGGGTAAGTTCTTTTTGGGGGGTAAGGATCCAACTAAAAACAAATTTTAAAAAGTTACAATTTGTTTTGTTTTGTCTGTTTTTTTTCCATGACTTAATTCAAGGGTTCCATGCATTTATTTTCTTGCTTGTCTACAGAACAGCGACAAGTTCAATACACAATGTACGGAGAATAGTACAAAAATCCTTTTGCTGATTCAGACTTTTGGCTTTATTCAGAAAAGGCATCACTCAGCAGGTAAAAGCTTAGGAAACAACAACATAAATTCCACACGGGCTAGCTGATTGCTCAGTTGCATCATGTAGTTCCTGTCTAGCCTGTTCTGCTGGTTATATAACTCAATGCATAGTGCCATTCAGCATTTCTTTCACTGGTATCCATTTCTGGAGTTTGTTTTTCCTAATTACTGTTGTGAATCTTCCTCTGCTATAGCAGTTGCTACAAGAAATTAGAACCAGGGTTGGTTTTCTGCATTTTGGGCCAAGCCTGAGTGAACTCTCAAGTCTTTACACTCGAGAGATATTCATCAATGCTTAAGTCAGTCACCTGAACTCAACCCCACAGGGCAGCTTTTCAGTTAATGAAGACAAAACTGAAGACAGAGAGACACACAAAGGGACAGAAACTGAAGGTGGCTGCACTTCCATCACATCTTGGTTGTCTGATTTTAAAATCCAACTGTGGTGGAGTACAAAGGCAAAATTTTTGTTATTGTCCAAAAACTACCGGACCTAACTGTATAAAGGAGGAAAAGTATCAAGCTATGCATTTATGGAGTGAGGGCTAAATCATTTAATAATTAGAGGCTAATTTCTCAGTTTTATCCCTCCAAGGGGCTGCTCCCTTATATTCTTCTCAAGGGGTCGCCACAGCAGATTAATCCGCAATGGTAATTTGGCAGAGGTTTTACGCCGGATGCCCTTCCTGATGCGACCCTCCATGGTGAGAGGGGGCTTGCGTCCCCACCTGGAATCAAACCAGGGACCTTTCACCTGAAAGGCAAATTACACTACAGAGTACGCATTCTAGTTGTTTTTCGTGACAGTTTGGTAGAGCTCCAAAATGCAAAAATTTTCAGTCGTCTCATTTCCTCAGCGTTTTTGCATTTAAAGCTCCATTCAGGTTCCACACATACTGTATACTGGTTGATGGACTGACGCTAGCTGGTAGAGTTAAACAGCACTGGATAACCTGGGATTGAGGGAGGGCTGGTTGTATAATAATCAGTCACACCAAAAAGTGGCAAAGTAACATTCCAACATTGTTTTCAAAGCTTGGTGATGCAATAACTACTGTTTAGACTAGCTGGAAAAGCCCCATAACTTGTAACGTAACCACTAACTGCCTCTTCAGCTGGGAGAGACCCAGCAATACTCAGTCATCAGTTCTCAAAGTTTGGTAGTTTCCACAGTGTATTCGGTCAAATTGGTTTCCATTTCAGACTAACTGTGTTATGCGACTGCATTTTTATCCAAGCAGTTTACATCAACAGCTAATGAGCTACAATAGTCTATTCTGGACTTTCCTCAGTCCCTCACAGGCTTAAAAAAACTTTAAAGATGCATGCAAATGTAGTTTGTGTCATTAATAAATCCATTAATAATGGTAATTCCACAGACTTATTTTGATTTATTTTTTGAACATAAGTTATCACCATTTTTATTCAGTCTTTACACCAAGGATGTCAAAGGCCTTATTTCTTTCTGAGATACAACACTACACCCTCAGCTCTCTATTTAATGTACAACTTCAGTTCCCTCGAAGCTTTCAAAGCACTAACAAACCAAACTGTTAGTTTCTGTTAATGACAAAGCCATTATGTAGAATGGCCAGTGTAGACTTTGATCACTTCTGTATGTCGTTTATTGGAGGAGTTACAGTACTGAAAATGAAATGCTGAGAACGCAGCCAGTATGCCTCTGCCTTAAATCTGACCCTGTGTGACCTTGACCTTTGACCCCACAATTTTGTAACTGTTGCCTGATATTCAGCCCATTATAGGCATTAACCACACAAAGTTCAGAAATGATCCAGCAAACGAGTCAGCTCTTGTTGCAGAAAATTTTATAGTTAGGATCCAGCTGCCCAGTAAGCACCTGCGATGGTAACAAGAATTTCATTAATGACACTGTGTGCCCTTGACCTTTGATGCCACAGTGTCATAAATGCTATCAGATCTTCTCCCCATCATGGGTACTAACCACATAAAGTTTGATAGAGATCCAGCAAACAAGTCAGTCTCTGTAGTGGTGGCAAGATTTTTAACGGACACTTATACAACCTTGGAACATAATGTCTCCATCCGTGGCAAAGGCATAATGAAACCGAAACATCTGCCTTATTTCGATTTTTACTTCCTCTAGAAAGTCAAGTTTGATCAGCTTGTCAGTGCTCCACCGGGGCCAATCTGAGGACCTCACTAAATCATCCAATTGGTAATTATGATGGGTACAAAGAGAAGGGATTTAACTTGAGTTTATGATTGCTGGGAAATAAAAAAATAATAATTGCAACCCCCAATCCCTATCATGAGCGGGGTTTAATGCATTTACCACACCTCTCTGTGAAGGTAACAAACAGCCTGATCCACTCAGTACTGGAGCACTTGCAGTCCCAGACATCTAAGGGTATCACAGGCCTGTTATTGCTCAATCTCATGTGGCTGAATGTCCCTTATCCCTCTAGGAAGTTGGACTCAGCCCACAAAAAGTCAAGTGACTTGTTGGCATGTTAGAGTCTCATTCATTATTAGAAATAACCAGATAAACTGCCCCACCAACCAAGAACAGCCATGCAGCACCGCTCACAGAATCAAAAAAGAGCTATCAATCTAAAAACCGTTTCCGTGTCCAGGCCAGTTGAGGTTTCGTTCCTCCATCTTCCCATATAGTCATTCCCAAGTGGAGCCATTCATGCCCAGATAGTCACTGCCATGAAGGTACTACGGGTGGGAGATGCTTATTTAAATTACTATACAAATGATTAAAAATCAAAAGTGTTCAAAACCAATAAAGAGCAGCCATGTGACGCTAAAGTTTGTCTTTTTCATTCTTCTGTTGGCAGTTTTTGATCCAGAAACATTTTCATTGTCTTGATTGCTACGGAGGTAAAATTACCCCATTAGTGGTAGAGAAACAACACCATGGTAATTGGAATCTTCTGTAGCCCATCCAAAACTATCAAAGTGGGATGTGGCATTCTTTAGTTTGGAAATCGCTGGTTTGGTGAAAGCTGTAATGTTAATTTGTGGAAAATGAATCAGAATAATGAGAGCTTATTGTTATTCATAATCCAATCACGAACAATTTACCAGGCCTTTGGTAAGAAGATTTTTCCCCCGTTTTTGAAACTCATTCCCTCTACAAATGAAATGAGGTATGAACTGAACAGGGGTTCAGGAGAATTGCTACAACCTGCATCAGTTCCTTTTATTGCCTAGATTTACTCCAGTGTAGGTGTGTAATCAGCTAGACATCTGTATTTTTTACAATGATGTTTAATGTTCAAAATTAAGCCTCATCCAGCTTCAGTAGAGTTACCTGTGTCGTAATTGTCATGTAAGAGGCTGTAAAGCTGCCCATACAGTGCAAGAAAACATACGGTAGAAGTTTATGGCAGAATTCTCAGCATGAGATTAAAGGAAAAAGGCACCAGCTACTACCCCATTCTAAACTCATTTCTGGTATTAATCTAAATACAATAAAAACAGTTCCACACTGAAAGGAGTTGGTTTGTTTAGCTCTGTTCCAGAAACAGCCTCCAAAACACATTATAAAGAACAAAAATGCAAGTCCAAGCAGCAATGAAGTAGATCATTATGCACGAAATAGAGCCCTTTAGAGCTGGTGGGGGTTTACTCATGCAAGACGTTCTCCACTGACTTTTTAGTTTATTTCATTCAAGATGCAAGGATCCAACCGGATTCAGCAGATTTCTGAAAGTACCCAAGACAAATATCCTTACTCTTCTCCAAACTTTCATTTTTCATAGTTATTTTCAGTGCTTCCTCTATTTGTTTTAGACCTTCAAAGTAATCGCAGGACGGTGGCCATATTGCACGCATTTCTAAATATCTTACTTTCCCACTTGCAGAAAAAAAAAAAATGAAAGGGTTGTTTTGGAGCAACACCCGGAATAGGAAGTGCAGCTGAATGAGGTTGTGTCTTTCCAAAGCAAATGCATGTTTGATTTTCCAGCTCATTCTGAAGCCCCCACCCCCACCCCCCGACATGGCCCCGAGCTCAGAAACCAGCAGAGAGCTCAAAGACCAGTGTCGGAAAGCTAGTGCTGTAAAAACAACATGTCAACACCACTTAATACATACACGTTAAAGATGGCCACAACTTCATGTGACAGCAGGGACTAACTAATCACCACTTAGCTGGGAATGAAAACCAGCCAGTGAGTGCCACTGTGAGCAGTGAAGTCCACAGTTATATGGTGGACTCATTCTGCCATGTGTTGAAGCTGATGAGACAACACAGCAAAGCATGATGGGATCAACAGACACATGCACTGTGTACTACTTAAACTATAGCTCAAATTTAAATGGCAAAATGGTAATTGTTTTTTATTAGTAAGCTCCCTTTACTCCAAGAGGAAACCACATAATGCAAACTAAAGCTTAAATGTTATGTGGTCAGTGAGAGTAATGATATCCTGAAGGTATAATTAGCTACCCAAAAAAAAAGCCTGGTTAAGTACTGTAGCAAGACAGTGGTTTCCCATCTGGTAGCACATCAGTTGGTTTTTCCAAATAATCACTTACAGTCATGTGAAAATGAAAATTTTCACAGAACTCTATGCAATCCTGTGAAAAGTACAACTTTACTGCTTCCATATGAATTCATTCATTCATTCATTATCTTCCGCTTATCCAGATCAGGGTCACGCGGGGTGCTGGAGCCCATCCCAGCTGTCATCGGGCATAGGGCGGGGTTCGTATGAATTAAGACAGAAAATAACAGTCGGGTGTTGCTAATAAAATGCACCTATTTAGCTGCTCATCTGCCAGTGCGATCACCTCTATGCATACAGATGGTCTGGAACACTCAGGTATGTGTTAACACAGTGCTGCAATCTTCTCAGAAGACGTCACAGCAAACTGACCCCAAGGTCACACCATGTAATGTTCAGAAAAAACTGCATAAAACCCAAGAGCTGCACCTCGGACTCATTTTGCATGTTAAATGTTAAAGTTCCTGCCAGTCCAACTGGAAAAAGACTGAAGAAGTATGGCTTTTTTGGAAGGGTTTCCAAAAGTAAGCCTCGTCTCTATAAAAAGAACATGGCAGCATGGCTTAGGTTTGCAAAGTCACATCTAAACAAAAGACTTCTGGAACAATGTCCCTTGGACAGCCCAGTCCAAAGTAGAGATGTATTGCCATAATGCAGAGTACCACGTTTGGCAAAAACCAAACACAGCCAGGCACGTTGGTGGCGGGGCGATCATTTGGGCTTGTGTTGCAGCCACAGGACCTTGCTGCCTTGCAGTAATTGATTTGACTATGAACGCCTCCAAATATCGATGTATTCTAGAGTCAAATGTGAGGCCATCTGTCTGACAGATAAAGTTTGGCCGAAATTGTGACATGCAACAGGACAATGATCCCAAGCAAAACTTTAAGCAAAACTTTAGGTGAGCTGTGCATGAATAAATACCTGCAAAGGTTAATAAACCGAAGCAAAAGTAGAGTGGGTCAAAATTCCTCCACAATGGTGCAAGACAGAAAGTCATACAGAAAGCTATTACTTCAAGTTAGTGCCGCTAAATGCGATTCTACAAGCTACTGAACCATACTGTACTTAGTTTGTCACAGGACTACGTTCCTACTGCAGGAAATTGCGATTTTTGTCAATACGATTTTTTTTTTGTGGTTGTTCACTGTATAATTTAAATGAGACACTTTCTTTCCACTGGCTAGCTCCATCAGCGCCGTCTGCCATGATTGTTTTGTGCATTGTGGATATTTGATCTTAACCATGTCTCACCTCCTCCAGCGCAGAATTATGATGTCTGTCTCACTTCAATGACGGAAAAGTCGGATGAAATGCGACATGACTGTTCGGGCTGAGGACGATTTGAAAAAATGGATATGCATCTGATTTAGGACCACATATGGAGGTGGCCTGAATCCAATTAAAAAAAAAAAAAAAAAAAAAAAAAAAAAAGACGGGGGGGGGAAA
>VUQH01011912.1:4551-16261 GCA_015106775.1 Etroplus canarensis
TTTGCACGTATGTGACCCATATCTGATTTGTACATGACAGTCTGAACAGCCCAGATCCAATTTTTAAAATTTTTTTTTTTTAAATTGGATTCAGGCCACTTCCATATGTGGTGACACGGGGCAAGATCAAATGTCAACAATGCACAAAACAAGCATGACAGACAGTGTTGATGGAGCTAGTCACTGGAAAGAAAATTAAGTTTTACTCACATGCTGACATGTGTAGCATCCATATTTACTTCCAGAAACACAGCATGCTGCGCGTGACATCACGCTTTCTTTTGCGCATGCACGTCACTTCAGAGACTGTTCGCTCTGGAGTCTGATAGCAGTCACATTTAAATTATAATGTGAATGGCCACGCAAAAAAATCGGAATTGCCTGCAGCGTGAATGTAGTTTTAATGCCTAAAAAGTATCCAAGCTGGTTTCTCTTCCTTCAGTCCTCTGGCACACTTTCTTTCTACACAGATAAAAATAGTAACTGGTCAGTGTTTATATTGATCATCTCATACCATCAATAAAGCTGATTGCCAAACTGTCCTTTCTCCAGACTAGTAGCTGTTCATTTGTCCTATTTACATTGACTGGGGTTCTAGTGTGACTCCACTTATTTATCCTCTTGGATTGAACAGGGGGACGTTAGGATAAATTTCTGTTCTCCACGAGACACAACACTTTTGTATGTGTATGCACATGCTTCTTCCCACCTAAGGCTTCTTGTAGTCACATTAATAGAAGTCACATTATGGTTAACATCAGTTTTAGGATCACAACACTGGGCCTTTTATCTGTTACACAACAACGTGCTTTGTACGTTAGGAGTGCACAGAAACTTTATAACACAGGAAGACAGGCTTATATAATAGGAGTGCCACAAGTCTGACATAGTTAAGGACGCAAGGCATAGCAGCACATTCCAAACCAGCTTAACAGCACACTGCAAGCAGGACAAATTACAAAATATTATGCTGTAGCTAGGAATGGTTTACATAAAGACGTTAGAGCTTAAAAAGATAAAAACATTAATTTAAGCATTCTTACTGTTCCATTTATCTCTACATCTGAGTTCAAGGTACTGCACCTCAGTTTGTTCAACAGGCCTCATTCTGAAAAATGCTATGGAAATTTTGGGAAATAATTATTACCTGCTTTTGACGGGATAGTAATAAAGATGCATATCTTGGATAAACTTCTGTCTCACTCCTAGTGTTTCCCAGCGACAGCCCCATCAGCTGTCAAATCTTTATGGAAATGTCTGATAATGGCTGTGCACACACTTGCCCTCTCCTCTGGAATTCCCAGTCTTTTACTGTCATCAAGATAAATTGGCCAACTTGAAGCTGACACTGCAGAAGTGTTTGTGTGTGTGTGTGTGTGTGTGTGTGTGTGTGTGTGTGAGCGAAGTCTCCATTATGTCTGAATAGGAGATCTCTCATCTTACCTAGAATCTGCCTGTTTGCAAGAATGTCACACACATAGTCTTTGTGTATGTGTGAGCATGTGCACCCTCCTCTGTCCTGTGCTATTGACTTTGTCACTTGTTGTGTACATTCACTAAAAGTAGGGCATGACCAAATAAGTTTAGGTGTTTCCTTATAAGTATGTCTATCAAGTTTTAATGACTGCCTGCATGTTTGTTTATTTGCTCTTTATTCAATCTTAATTAAAACAAGATGGAAAAACATAACAAGAACAGGCAGAATTAATTCATCTCAGAATATGATTTTAAATTGATTTTGTGTAGCCAATTTGCAGCACTCGGTTTATTCTCATCAGCTGGTTGATGCATATACACACACCTTTTCCTCATTTTAGACCTGTACTGAATTCATAAATCATAATTTGCCTCACAGCCTAATTTGCTTATCTCAGTAATTGTAAGCTAAGCTCACAAGTTACAGTACACTCATGGGAGACTAATGGGATACTTCCCCGCTCTGGTGTATTTGCTGTGCATATATATGATGTACTTGAGTTCATCAGTGGCCTCAATATCTTGGGTGCAGGGAATATCTAATTTTCAGTGCCAGCTCTCTGTTTAGGCCTCACCTTTACTGATGTGTCAAGGTTTACCAGAATCAGAACTGGCATAGCAGGATGATGATAAGTTACATTTATTAATCCCCGTAGGGAAATTCATTAAAGGGTGTTTAACCCATCATAGGTAAAAAGAGTAGTGGTCAGTCATTTTGTGACATTTGGGGCCAAACTTCTTGTCGAAGGGCACTTCAGTTACAGAATTGAGCCAAGCATGTTTTTCGTGGCAGAGCTCCGGAGACACCCTACACAAGCTCAGGGGGAATATGAGAACTCCACACAGAAAAGGTAAATCCAGGGTTTAAACCAGGAATCCTTTTTGCCTACAGAACTGAATTAATTCTTCATGGCATAGATTCAGTAAGGTGTTGGAAACATTCTTCAGAGAGTTTGGTCAATATTGACATGATAGCATCATGCAGTTGCTGCAGATTTTTCAGCTGCACATCTATGATGCAAATGTCCTGTTCCACCCATCCCAAACGTGCTCTATTGGATTGAGATCTGGTGTCTGTAGAGGCCATCTGAGTACAGTGGACTCACTGTTCTGTTCAAGAAACCAGTTTGGGATTATTTGAGCTTTGTGACATGATATGTTATCATGCTGGAATATGGGTACACCGTGGTCATTAAAGGGATGGGCATGGTCAGCAAAAATACTCAGGTAGGCTGTGGTATTTAAACAACGCTCAGTTAGTACTAAAGGGCCCAAAGAATGTATCCCCAATATACCATCACACCACCTTCACCAGCCTGAGCGGTTAATGCAAAGCAAGGTAGATCCAGGCATTCACTCATTAGGCTAAGTGCTGATTCTACCATCCAAATGTCACAGAAGAAATCAAGACTCATCAGGCCCCAATCTTCTGTTGTCCAGTCTTGGTAAACCCATTCGAATTATACCTTCAGTTTCCTGTTCTTACCCAGCAAAGTAACACCTAGTGTGCTCATCTGCTGCTGTAACCTGCCTGTTTCAATGTGTTGTGCATACAGAGATGCTCTTCTGCATACCTTAGATGTAACAAGCTATTATTTGAGTTACTGTTGGATTATTATCAGCTTGAAGCGGTCTAGTCATTCTCCTCTGGCATCAACAAGGCATTTTCACCCAGAGAACTGCCACTCAGTTGATGTTTTTTGTTATTTTCGGGCCATTCTCTGTAAGCCTTAGAGATGGTTGTTCAGGAAAAGCCCTGTAGATCAGCAGTTTCTGAAATACTCTGACCAGCCCATCTTGCACCAAGAACCATGCCATGTTTAAATCACTTAAATCACCTTTATTCCCCTTTCTAATGCTTGGTTTGGACATCAGCAAGTTGCCTTGACCATATATTACATGCTTAAATGCCCTGAGTTGATTAGATATTTGCTTTAATGAGCAATTGAACAGGTGTTCCTAATGAAGTGGTCAGTGAGTGTATGTATCCATTTCGAATCTTATGAATGAATGGCTCTTGTAGATGCCTTATTTATGAAAGTCTGTTGGCAGTAATTGCTAAAGTGGTTATCCCTTATCGCACCTTATCATACCAAGGTACTTTATCAGCAGAGGCTCTCAAGAGAGCATGCATGAGTCTAGCACACTAACTGTTACAAAAGTCTAAATCAACCAGGTAATAATGTTGATCTGACAGACCGCTTATGTGTCTCACACACCTACCTCTATAAGTCAGTGCCTCACTTTAATAAAGAAATACTTACATTTAAGTCTGTGAATCCAGAAACTTGATAATATTTGAAAAAACATTTCGTTTTTCTTTAAGTAGTTATATCTTATGGGAAGCAGATGTTATTGTAAAACTAAATGTCATACCTTAATGCCATATTTCCAGACTGTTCTCAATAACTTGTTCTTTTATGCTTACAAATTTCCAATGGCTTTAGGTGAGCCATTCAGTTTTCTGTGTGCATTAGGGATGGATGTATGAAGACATTCCTTGAGTTGTGACTTTCAAAGGTAACACTAAACATTGTGTGTGTGTGTGTGAGAGAGAGAGAGAGAAAAACGATCTACATCAAAGTTGTCAAGTAACTAGATAGTTATGGTGTCACTATGTGTTATTAGGGCACCACACATGCAAGTAGGAATTTCAAGTATTGAAAATGGTCATTTGCTCCAGTGTTCATTTTGGCAAAGAATGTTTGTTTATAAGCCTGTGCTCCTAAGCTCAGCTGGAAATACACAAGACAAAGAGTTCTCAAACCGCCGTGGACAAATATAATGACCAGCTAGATTTCCTTTACACATTTTTTTGCTCTCGGTATGTATGAAATAGCTAGACTGTGACCATTCACCTAGTTCCCAAATCCTTCTCCATCCTGTCTTTTCTCCTCTTCTCTGCTTTGTTGTTAGCCACCACTTGTGCTCTAGCCATCTTAGTGTTTCATATTGCTTTCAGTCTTCATGACTCATTTACTACTTTTCAGTCTGCTGCTACCTTATATTTTTTGGTATTTTACACATTGCTGTTTTAACTATAATCCTGTACAGGCACCACCACCCCCCCACCCGACCCCTCACTCTTTGAACACGTCTCCTTCTGTATTCTTAATCGCCTTATTTCATCACCACTATGCAGGCCCTAGACTCTTCTTGCTTTTCCTTTTCTTCACCCACCTAATTTTTTTTCTGTCTCTTTCTTTAGATGTGGCCCCTGCGGAGCAGGAGAAGCTCTTCATCCAGAAACTACGACAGTGCTGCGTTCTTTTTGACTTCCTGTCTGACCCTTTGAGTGACCTGAAATGGAAGGAAGTGAAGCGAGCAGCTCTGAGCGAAATGGTGGAGTACATTACCCACAACAGGAATGTCATCACAGAGCCCATCTACCCGGAGGTGGTTCACATGGTCAGTAGAGCTGAAGGGAGTTAAGTTAGCTGTAGATGTCAATGCTGAAGACAAGGGTAAAATTTGGGCCTAGAATATAGACAAAGTGTTGTTGCAGGACAGAGATGATTTGAACGAAAATAGGTAGGAGTTGAGCATGGATTGCATGGCGGAACAGTGTCTCAGCTGATGTTTGTAATAACGTTTAACTGGGGCTTCTACATAGTGCATACAGGTTGGCTTGCTTCAGGTGTTCTTCAGATCACCTGCGAAGCTCTTCCGTTTGACTCTCCAAGGAGGATTTGATGTCTTTATTTTTTCATGATGGGTAACTGAATTTTACGGAGTAGAGGTTTCTGGCACAACTTCACCTACTTCCAGAGTGCACAGAGGAGAGGATAAAGCTCCAGCAACACTTGTAGTATAAAGAACAAATTTATTGCAGTATTGTCCCTGATGACCCCGTTGAAGCTCACAAGCCTAAATGTGTTGGCCAAACAATAAATTTGCCATTTATACTACATGTGTTGCCAGAGCTTTAGCCTTTCAGGGAACTGAATTGTATTATTTTGTTTTGTTTTGTTTGTTTTTTTTTTGACTAAGAAAAACGATTAATGTGGGGCTGGGAAAATCTATTGGGCATTTTAAAAGAAATTATAATTTCTAACATTTTAAAGCCAAACCAGTTGATAGGATTTTTTAAAATCACTGATTAAGTTTTAGCCCAATACATGATCAGATTATGAGTTTCTGCTTCCTTCAGGTATTACTAAAAAAAGAAAATCCTTTCTTGTCATTTTACTTTTTTTTAAAGATTGAAGTAGGTTAAAGCCACTGGGAATAGGAGGGAAAACTACATGAAAGCTTTTACATTAAAAGGGGTCTTTTCCAGCTAAGGACATTCTCTTGGCAGAAAGAGTAATGCGTTTTCTATTTTCAGAAGTAATGGAAGAATAGATTTTCTTTGTTTTGTAGCAGTTTAACTTTAACAAAGAGTCAAAGTAAAACAAATCACTCTGATGATGGATGTTTTGCTTACTAAAGATGGACCAGCTGTTGAACCTCGGGTATATCTGATGCAGCCTGACACTCACTTGTCCAGAAATGTTGCTACACATGTAGCGGTGATGCAGACCATGCCTTTCACGGCAAAACACACAAATTAGAATACTGATTTACGCAATATTTCTTCCCTGAAGCAAAAATGTCATATGCACTGGGCTGTTTTGTGTACAGTGTCTTGCAAAAGTATTCATACCCCTTGAACTTTTCCACATTTTGTCACGTTACAACCACTGAATAATTGTTTTTTTATTGTGATTTTATTTGATAGACTGACACAAAGTAGTGCATTATTGTGAAGTGGAAGGAAAAGGATTGATGGTTTTCAAAAGTTTTTAGAAATAAAAATCTGAAAAGTGTGGCATGCCCCCCATAAGCCCTCTTGAGTAAATACTTTGTAGAACCGCCTTTCAGTGCAATTACAGCTCAGTCTTTTGGGGGTATTTGTCTACCAGGTTTGCATATTTAGAGACTGAAATTTTTGCTCATTCTTTATTTCAGAATAGCTCAAGCTCAGTCATATTGGATGGAGAATGTCAATGAACAGCAGTTTTCAAGTTTTACCACTGATTCACAATGGGATTTAGGTCTGGACTTTGACTGGGTCATTCTTACACAAGAATATGTTTTGATCTAAACCATCCCAAACTCTGTGTTTAGGGTAGTTGCCCTGCTAGAAAGAGAACCTTCACCCCAGTCTCAAGTCTTTTGCAGACAAACAGATTTTCTTTGAAGATTGCCCTGTATTTGGCCCCATCCAGCCTTCCATCAACTCTGACCAGCTTCCCTGTCCCTGCTGAAGAAAATTATCCCCACAGCATAATGCCATTATCGTCATGTTTCACGGTGGGAATGGTGTGTGCAGAGTGATGTGATGTGCTAGTTTTCTGCACACAAAGCATTTTGTATTTAGGCCAGAAAGTTCACTTTTGGTCTCATTTGACCAGAACACCTTCTTGCCACTCTTCTATGCCAAATTTGTGGAGTGGACAGATTCTCCCACTTGAGCTGTGGCTCTCTCCAGCTCCTCCAGAGTTACCACAGGCCTCTTGGCTGCTTCTCTAGTTATTGCTCTCCTTGCCCAACCTGTCAGTTTAGGTGGACAGCCATGTCTTGGTAGGTTTGCAGTTGAGCCATACTCTTTACATTTTCAGATGATGGATTAAACAGTGCATCGTGAAATGTTTAAAGTTTGGAATATTTTTTGGATAGTCTAACCCTGCTTTAAACTTCTCTGCAACTTCGCTAACCTGCCTGCTGTGTTCCTTGGACTTTATAATGCTGTTTGTTCACTGAAGAAGAAGATATTCTTTAAAAATCCCCTAATGGAGAAATTACCAGATTACAACACACACTATTTTATAGGTGTATATATATGTACACTTATCATGCAGTTGAATGATACAGATGCATACACACAGAGTTGAGAGAACAAGGCAGCCCATTACTAGCACCAAGGAGCACAGTGGGGGTTCAGTGCCTTGCACAGAGGCACCTTGGCAGTGCTCAGGGGATGGGGTGGCTCCAGCCTCCACAGGCCTCCAATTGCCACAGGCAAGTATCAAACCAGATCAGCAGCCCTCTGGTTCCCAATTATTCACCATCACGCTGAGCCACTGCTAATGTTCTCTAACAAACCTCTGAGGCCTTCACAGAACAGCTGTATTTATACTGAGATTAAATTACACACAGGTGGACTCCATTTACTAATTGGGTGACTCTTGAAGGCAGTTGGTTGCACTGGATTGTATTTAGTTAGAGTAAAGGGGGCTGGATACATATGCACACAACACTTTTCAGATTTTTCTTTGAGAAATTTTGAAATCCATTAACCAGTATTTTGCTAGTGCAGTGATCTACCTTTTTCTCATTTTCAGGGCTGCTAATCTTTGATTTGGGTCAAGTGGCTCCAAAGTCTTCTGTCTTTTTGACTTGCCTGTAATTTCAGTTAAATTAACTGCTCATCATTTCCAATTCTGACATGATCTGTACAGCTCAGTCAGCATTGTTTAAGGTACATGAAAGCACTAAACACAGCATCATAACACCACCGCCAGCTAGCATTTGGGAGGTGTAATCAGAGCTACAAATGTGTTAACGGAAAGCAGCTCAAATGGTATATGCTGCAGTTCTTTATTAGTTGGATTTTATTTTTGCAAAAAGCCTCTGTCTGGTAACATAAAGCACTATATTATCTCATTTGACTTAAGAACCAACGAGCTAATGCCATGGTAAAGTGTTACTTGTGCGTCCGACTGTATGTCGAGAATTAGCAAAAATCTGACTAATACTCCTTCAAGAGTATTGGTCAGATTTTAGTGAAACTTGCATGGAATGATCGTCTAATGCGTATTCACTCAAATTGTGCTCAAAGTCATAGTTGTCTGTGCTGTTGGATGGTGATGATCATGATATTGCTCGTAATCATGGAGGGAGTAGCTCTGTTGGTTGACTTCTGCATTAGGAAGCCATGGTTGGGGCCTTGCTATCATCATTATGCTTACATCATTAATATGGTCAGTGTAATGACATGCTGATGCATTTACATATTTCTATGCGTTTTATGGCCTTGGCTCCTGCTGACCACGTAGTTATATTTTCTTGAACTAAAATACTTTAATCTGGATATGACTGTTTTTGAGTCTCCTTGACTTCTCAGTGGATTTTAATTCTCATTGGTTTATGCATTACAGTTAACCAATGACAAGGTGAACTGTCACTTCCTTTCTGTATTTCACACATTAAAATAACCTGTGAACTGGAAGGGATCTTGAGCTGAATGCACTTCTGTGTCATTGATGGTCTGGTTTTGACGTTTGAGTGAGAGAGAATAAAGGCTGTATTAATCCTAGTACTGCCAGCTATACGACCAGCTGGACAACCGGCAGTGAATGAAAACACCAGAAGAACAATCAGAAACTGCAAATTGCATTTGGTGCAGCTCTCTTACTTACCATCCCATCTCAGTCTTTACTGTAAAAAGATACAGAAACTTTATTGTGAAAACACTGAAATTGTGAATCACTGTATCCAGTGTGTTCAGTTATTTAAGTCCACTGTAAAGCATATGGTAAAACAGCAGGCGAAGAAAATCCAAAGGATATTTTAATTTCAGGTTTTACGCAATAAATTCTATTCTTAAAAGTTACATCACCATCTTTATGTAAGAGTACACCTGATGTGCTGTTGCGGTCTTAATTCTTTGCATTATTGTTCAATTGTTTTTCTGCTTCATTAACCAACACGCAACATGGCTTGTTCATCGTTTTTGTCCCCATTATGAAGAGATCACCTGTAAAGACAAGAGAAGGTCATTGGTGGTGGTGGCGCCGGCATTAGAGCTTGCATCTTAATTGTACGGTCAGCAGTTGGATCCACCTCCTCTCCAAATAGCAACATTGTTATTTGTGGCTGTGATTGTATTTTTTTTTTCTTTTTTTAAATAAAGAGAACGCCCTTGGTAATAGGTTGATGTGCAGCACAGCACAGTCAGTCTATCTACCTTGTAGCTTGTCTTTTCCAACAAGGCACTCAGTGTTTTAGTAGGCCACCTGCACAGTCCCATGATCTGCCTTGTGGGGAAGAAGCCCTCAGGGGAATCAGTTGACACTGTGAGAGACCAGAGACACAAGATACTTGGATTATTGTGGGCTTAACCCTTGGAGGTCAATTACAAGGACAAAGATAACATTAACCTAGAAAGAAAACATATTTTCTGGTCAAGCCATCTTTTTTTCCTGTTAGGTTGAAAAAATCTCATAACTATTTTTGGCAGAACTATCAACAATGTTTTATTTCAGAACTCTTTTAATATCATAAAGTCATAGTTCATATTGCCACAAAGCAAAAAAACAAATTAAACTATCTTAAGTTGCATATACAATCAAGGGGAATAAACATTTACAGCTGGCTATGTTTTCATTTTCTTCATTCAGTTTGCTGTGAATATGTTTCGAACATTGCCTCCATCATCCAATCCTACTGGAGCAGAGTTTGATCCTGAAGAGGATGAGCCAACACTTGAAGCTGCATGGCCACACCTCCAGGTTGACATTTTATACAGATATTCAGTTACCTGCACACAGAAAATTTAACTTACAAAATGTTCAGAGCACAATTCTTCCATGCATGCTATTTTTTTTTTTTTTTGCTAGAATTGCTGCCTAGTATGATTCATTTTTATGTATTCTGCTTGTGTCTTGCAGCTTGTCTATGAATTCTTCCTTAGGTTTTTAGAATCACCTGACTTTCAGCCTAACATAGCGAAGAAATACATTGACCAGAAGTTTGTTATGCAGGTAAGAAAAGGACACTTTAAGCATTTTTCTGACATTATTCTGTAGTACTTTTCAAAAATCTTTTACAGTTAGGTTTGGGACAGTGACAATTTTCCCTTGAATTTTGCCTCTGTATGCCACCACAGTGGATATATAGTTCCCCATTTTCAGTCTCAAAAGTAATGGGACAGTTGACTGACATGCAGTTTCATTGCCAGGTGAGGCCTGTTCCCTCACTATTCCATGACAAACTAAGCAGATGAAAGATCTGGAGTTGATTTCCAGTGTTTAACTTGCAATTGATAGCTATTCACTGAAACTTTCAATATGAGGTCCACAGAGATGTTCTTGCATGTGAAAGAGGCCATTATTAGGTTGAAATACCAAACTAAACCTATCAGAGACATAGCAAAAACAAAGACGCCAAATCTACAATCTGGTACATTCTTCAAAAGAAGCATTTCACTGGGTAGCTCAGCAACACCAAAATGCCTGGAAGACCATGGAAGACAGTTAAAGTGGATGATTACTGAATTCTTTATTTGGTTAAGAAAACCCTGCTCAACATCAGGCTGAGTCAAGAACGCTCTCATGGCGGTAGGTGTATCAATGTCAAAGTCTACAATCAAAAGTTGCCTTCATGAATGTAAATAACAGAGGGTCTATAACATTAAGTAAACCACTCAAATACAGGAACAGCCAGATTAGAGTGTGCCAGAAGACATGTCTGTCCAGTTCTGGAGAAAACGTCTTTGGACAGACAAAACCAAGATTAACTTGTTTTAGAATAATGGGAAGAAAAAATATGGATTAAGGAAAGGGACAATTTATAAGCAAAAGTGTACCACATTCATCTGTCAAACATGGTGGAAGCAATAGAGTTTCAATGGAATTTGCTAACGAGTGTTTACTAATGATGTGACTGCTGGTAGAAGTATCAGGATGAATTCTGTGTATACTATCTGCTTAGATTCAGCCCAGTGCTGCTAAACTGATTTGATGACACATCACAGTGCAAATGGATAATGACTCAAAGCGTACTGTAAAAGCAACCCAAGACTTTTTCAGAGCAAAGAAATTGGATATTCTTCAATGGACAAGTAAGTCATGTGATTTTTGATTCAGCAAAGCATGCTTTTCAGTTACTGAAGGCAGAGAGACCCACAGAAAAGCAGCAAATGAAGGTAGCTACATTAAATGCCTTGCAGAGCATCTCAAGGGAGGAAGCACAGCATTTGGTGATGTCCAGGTGTTCTAGACTTCAGTCATTGCCTGCAGAGGATTTTCTTCCAAATAATAAAAGCAATCCTTATATTTGAAATCATGTCAGTTTGTTTCATTACTTCTGAGCCTCTGAAAATGGGGGACTGTGTATAAAAATGGTTGCAATTCCTAAACTGTTAATGCAGTTCTTTTGTCAAACCCCTTAAATTAAAGATGAAAGTCTTTGAGTCATATTTTGATTGATTTTTTTTTTTTTTTTTTTTTTAATTTTTTGTTTTTGGGTT
>VUQH01011915.1:5721-18891 GCA_015106775.1 Etroplus canarensis
CCTTTTTTCCATTTTACTCATTTTCCAATTAGCTTAACCAACTGAGCTTCTTAAAACACACTCAATTACATACTCACTCACTAACCAAAGCCCCCCACACATGCCAAGATCGCTCTCTCTATGTCAGCCGCTTTGTCGTCTAATTGCTTCTGTTTGTTTTCACGTAAACGTCTCCCTCTTGAAATGCGAGAGCAATGTTTCCACTGGTGACAGTAAAACGCATCTCGGAGATGATGAGGTGTGTGTGTGTGTGTGTGTGTTTGGTCCTATAATTAGTCATGTGGTATATTGTCATGCAGCCCAGACAGATGCTCTTCACAGTATTTCCTTCCAAGAGCACGCTGTGTTTGCTCCCTCTGTAATAACAACAACACGCACACACACGGAAAGTTTGCCATTTGCCTCGACAGAGCGCAGCAGCAGAGTAATTTGCTGCTGGTTATGAGTGTATCTACTCTGTAATGCTGAGTGGATACACTCCATCAACAAGCTTTTACTTTTTCTCCCACTCTCTTTCTCTCTAGCCTCAACCTCTGTACTTTTCTTGCCTTCGGTGTTTTTTTTTTACATTCACAGTCACCTTTTAGTAAAGTATTTAAATCCCCCACTAATTGATTTATTTTCCCACAAGTTCTCCCACTTAAATGAGCTTGCTTTGATTAGATTTAAATTAAGACTTGTGTAAGGAGGCCACGGTCTCCGGTATTAAAAGTAAATAAACTGTCATGCACTATACCGATATTTGCTTCTGTGGCAGTCATTATCTGAATTTTTAAAAAATGACTCAGTAGTTTGCATGGGCTGTTTTTGCTGAATGTACACATGGCGACCAAAATTGATACTTTTAGATTAGAGCCGAAAGCAAAATTAAAATACTTTTTTTCCTTTACACATGGTTTCAGCTTAAATATTTAAATAAAACATTTTTTAAAAATTTGACTTTATCTTTAATGATACAATGCTCTCAACCTGCATGTACTTTGCATTTTTGCACCTTACCTGTTGGCTCCTGTTATCCCAGCATGATGTCTTGTGGTGTCAGGAATGCTTGGCTTTCTCAGTCTTCAAGTGGCACCCACAACTGATCAGTGGTATTCATGTCAGGTAACTGTGGAAGAAAGCAGTTCAAGTACTTCTTGCACATTATTTTGTTTGTTTGCTGGACATTATCCTGTTGCCAAAAATGTACAGTCATGTGGAAAAGAGAGTTTTCACTGGACAATATGCATTTGTGTGAAAAACTATGTGCACCCTATTATTCAGTAGCTTGTAGAACCACCTTCAGCAGCAGTAACTTGAACTTTTTCACTCTCTCACATCATTGTGGAGGAATTTTGGCCCACTTTACAATGTCTCTTCATCTCATTGAGATTTGTGTTCATTTGTGCACAACTCTCTTAAGATCTTGCCACAGCATTTTAATCATATTTCAACAATAAACACTTAGATTCTTTTTTTAATCAGCCATTCTGTTGTAGATTTGCTGATTTACTTGGGATCATTATCCTGATGCATGACTCAATTTGGGCCAAGCTTTAGCTGTTGGACAGATGGCCTCACATTTCACTTTACATTTCTTTAGTATAACAGAGACATTCATGGTCAACTCACCAAATGCAAAGTGTCCCAGATCATGTGGCTGAAAAATAAGTTCATCATCATCCCTCCGCTTGACAGTTGGTATGAGGTGTTCATGGTGATATGCTGTTATATGCACATATAGAATTAAGGTACTTACCAACCAGTTAAGCTCAGCATTATGCTTATAGGGAAACTTACGAGTTTGTCAAAAAGGGGGTTCTCATCATTAGATCTGCTTGCCAAGCATCTATAACCCACAAATCAATATTATCAAAGCAGTGATCCTCTCCACAGCTGATATGTTGACTATATCACACTTTCATCAATCTGCTCTCAATATTACCCTTCTTGCCCTCAAGCAATTAATTTCATATTGATAAGTTCGTTTTGAATATTGATCCAAGTTTCATGGTCATGCATTCAAATTACAGCAAAGAGCATAAAGCTGAAGTGTTTAAAAATCAAGTATGTGATGTTGAAATCTGATAAAGAACAAAAGGTCAGGGCAGCATGCAATAGAAGAATTGATGGATCTAAATATCCTTTTAGCGGGTTTGGTTTGTTAGGATTTAATCAAAAAATAAATATAAATCATCTATTGGGAGGGAGAGTGTAGCGTGTGGGAGATTCATGTCTAATACCATTTAGATGGTTGGTGTTATATTGATTTATTAGAAGTGGTTAGCCCTTATGCAGAAATAATTATTCAGAAGATGCAGATTTATATAAATCATTTCATAATAAAAAAGAAATCTATAGGACTTGATATTAAGGAGAACTGGAGTACATACAGTTGATGTTAAACAAGTGTGGTCTAATCCCACATCAGCCTACATCAGCTCTCCAGATAAAGAAAGATGTGTATGCATTGTCTATAACCAGAAGACCCAGCACCACCCCTGGACAGTGGTCATCATACTTTTGGTCTCCACCAATTCAAACCAGGTTTCTTTACTTGCTATGCTCCAATTTATGTCTTTTATTACTGTGTTTCTGTTGAGAACAGCTTCCTCAGAAATGGTGAGAGTGATATTAAAGTAAAGCAGAGAACCATTAAACCAAAACAATGAAATAGCAGAAGGAAACTGTGGGCCCTTTTCACAGCAGCCATTTTTGATGTGTCATAGCAGGGTAAACACAGGCATAATTGCTTAAATTAATTATAGGCCCATTCTATTAAGTGTGTCACATCCTTTCCAGTGTGCCAACATGCACAACATAAGGCCCTTGGCCCTTGTAAATAGACCCAGCCATAATTAATGTTATTAATTTTACCCTACAATGGCATGTCAAAATGGCTTCTCCTAAGGTCTGTTGTTAGCGAGCACTCTCAGTAGCTATATGACTACAAGCAGAGGTAATTAATTATAAAAATGATTAAATTTCTTTTTAATATAAAATATAGATTATTGGAGATTTAACCTCACTTATATCCATGCAATCTCTAACACATAACATATCTTTTTTTGTATAAAAATAGAATCTGATTGATTTTTTTTTCTAATGCAGCAATACTCTTGGTTTATTGATCAACAATACACAACCCAAAGAATTATCTGTATACTCTCTAATGCTTTATTTTAATGAAAATCTTGATCATTAAAGGATGTGGAACTAAACTATCTGGTAGGTGTGGTACTTTTGATTCCTACTATTGGAATCAGAATAATCTATTAATCCCAGGGGGGAAATTGCTTACTTGATTAAATAGAGATAAATATAAAAAATATAAAGATAAAAATTTATGAATCCTATATGCAAGAAAGTGCAATGTAACATAAGTACTCCAAAGGAACAATAGTATATACATGATATGACAATAGGAAACAGACCAGATGTTAAAGGAAGGAGTTGTAAAGTTTGATAGTCGCAGGTATGAATGATTTCCTGTTGTGTTCTGTAGTGCATTGTGATGGGATGAGTCTGTAGCTGTATCACTGTGCCTGTCCAAGAAGTCATGGAGAGAGTATGAAGGATTGTCTAATATCACATGTAACTTGGACAGTATTCTTCATTCTGACACTGCTGTTAGAGAGTCAGCATCCACTCCCGTGATGTTACCCACCTTGTGGATCATTTTCTTGAGTCCATGTCCACAACCCTCAGTTTGCTGCTCCAGCAAACCACAACATAGAGGATGGTACTAGCCACCATTGATTTGTAAAGCATCCAGAGCATCATCCGGCACATATTGAAGGACCTCAGCCGTCTCAGAAAATAGAGATGTCTCTGGCCCTTCTTGTAGAGGACTTCTGTGCTTTTAATAATGGTTTATTGCCAGTGTGAACACTGAGGTTTTGCAGCCCAGCCTCCACATAGAAGACATGAATGGAAATAGAGGTCATCTGCGTAGATCTGTGTAGTGCTAGTGTAAAACCATTTATTTACCACTTTTTACCTTTCAGTTTAGGTAACAGGCTTAGAAATGAGTAACAGCCACAAAACTAAAATGAAAACTGGAACTTGTCATGATTATTCTATTTTCATCAAAATACTCAGGTGGGGACACAGAGCTGGCTGGGAAACACAGTTTTAGTAAAGAGCCAGCAGGCAGGATAAGGTCATCAAAAGTGATAACAAAAGGGTAAACAAACTGTAAAGACACTGGTAAACTACAAACACAAATACTCAGGCACTATTATTATTAACCTTTATTTAACCAGGGAGTGAACTGCTGACGGGCAGTATTACTGCAGCATGTTTTTCAATGGCAGGAGAAACCGAAGCACCCAGAGAAAACCTGCGCAAGGACGGGGAGAACATGCAAACTCCACACAGAAAGCAATTAAAGACAAGAAACTAAAGGCAGCTGACTCATAGGCACAGGCTGATAATAAACACAGTCAGGACACTCGATATAACCAAACTATTAAACTAAAGATAACATATGCTCAGGACGTAGGCAAGATAAACAGAGTTCGACAATAGTCATTTAAATCCCAGGGGCAAAAGTTCACAAGCAAGAGTTCACTGAGGGTGCGTGGCCCAGATCAGGAAGGGGTCCAGAGCAGGCTAGTAGCAAGGGAAACTCCAACAGGGAGACACTAGAAAAAAACACTGAGTTAAGCTGAACGATTTGGCGATGGTGGAGTGGAGAGTTGGAGACTTTATGGGAGAGGCGATTACTCGAAGGTGCATCTGTTGATTGCTACCAGCTGAAGAGGGCGGTGCCCAAAGTGGGGAAGGACCAGCCCAGCAAGAGAGAGAGCGAGAGCAAGAAGCAGGAGAAAGGGAGAGAGAGTATCTGGCCACGTCCCAGCACTGTGACAGAACTGCTCTTATTATGGTGACCATGGAGATACTTCCAGGTCATTTCACTCCGTTAGAAACTTTCAAAAGCCAAAATGATGATTGGAATGTACCACCAGACAATGATCCAGGGAAGGAAATAAAACTCAAAGCAAAATACAGGAGACAACTACCTATCAAAATAAAACAGGAAAAAGCACAGCATATATAACTGAAACAAGAAAACACTGGTACATGGAAAAAACACACATGATACATGAACAAAATACACCAGAAAACAGAACTAAACTCACAGAAACCTGAGACTACAAACTAACAAAGTAAAACAGGAAAATACCCAAGAGATCTCCCCTAAACACAGAAACTATACCGAGAAAAAGGAACACTGAGGAAACTTAGTATGAATAGCAAACTCAATAAACATAACTGCAACTCAAATACAACAAGAAATTCAAGTCTCAAAATGTAAGTGTACATATAGTTCATAACCTTAAGCGATAAACAAAAGCAAACTAAGAACATAGACTTGCAATGAGACCAAACGGGAATTTGACCAAGAGTTCAGAACTGTAACGAATACACACTTAAACATGACACACAAGGGAGGTAAGAATGATAGAGCCAAAGCCAAAAACAAAACCCAAGAAAACACACAACTAAAAATCCTCAGTAGAACAAAGTAAAGATTAAAAAATATAACAAAGGACCAAGTCATTAGACTAAAAGGGACACGGGGATATACTGACACAAAATCTAAACATAACAGTAACAGTTAACAGAAACTCAACTATATGACCGTATAAACTGAGGCTGATGAGTTTCTTTCATGAGTAATGACAAGTAAAATGTTTATCACTAGACAAACTGGCTGTTCACAGTTTACGGTCATCCTGCAGATACCTGCGTGATCTTTGACTTTTAACTAATTCACAGACATCTTGATATGTCTATGGCATGAAACCAGATGGGATATCTCTAAAGCCTCCCCTTGAAGAATGAGAAGTCATGGCAAATATAAAGAGAGGAAATGAGTGGAAAGAGAGCGACAAAGATAAGCTTCAGACCATTGAACTGCCCGAGATCTCGGTGGGATCTAATCTCTGTCTAGAGGCAGAAAAGCATCGACATCAGCCAGAGAGAAGCATGGGGGTATGATGGAAAGATGAAGGTAGTGCTGGATTCAGCCAGTATGAGGTTTGGAGGCCATGCCAATGCTGACATCTACTGCACTGAGACTGCTGAAGGGTAATATTTTATAACTGTACAGGACTATATAGGTTGGACCTTTTCAGACCAAAGAAACTTTTTCAATTTCTTTGCAGAGTAGGGCACTTTACACTAAATCAGGGTACAATACTTTAAATGTACTGATTTAAAAGTAGAAGTGACATCTTATGTTCATAATATTCATCAGGACTGAAAGACTACTATAGTCGTGATACTGGCTTAGTGTTAAAATGCTGTGATCCACATGCTAGCATGCCCATAATACTAACATGGTGAGGATTTGTGTGTTCACCATTTTAAATTAACCTGTTAACAGATCAAAATTTGCACTAAATGTAAAAGCAGCTGACTTTCATTTAAATCTCTGCAGGTATTTAAATACCCTTTATTTGTCACATGCACAAAAATATATAGTAGTACACTGTGCAGCGCAATGTGTTATAGTAGTATACAACAGTTCTCCCAGAGAGATACACGTGACGGTGGATGGAGTATAAACACATGAATATTCATTACTGTTTCAGAAACTTTAGCTGAAATCACAAATGGCATGCTTTTGATGGCAACAAAGGAAATGATTTGCAGGAGTGCAGACCCAAATACAGATTTTGGAGGCAGACAGACAAGACTTAAAGCAAGCTGTTTATTTTGGCTGTTGCAAAAATCCAAATTAAAAAAGTCCATGCAGTAGAAAACAAACAAAATCAAAAATACTGACTGGGAACACACAGGGAGTTGAGCAGACTTAAAACAAAGACTGAGGGGGTAAACTGAAGGTATTCAGGGGAATGAACACTGAAGCGACTCAGATGAAGCAAGTCGAGACAATGAGACAATGAGACAATGGGGGAGGTGAATCTCAATGCAAGACAAAAGAGCCAAAAAGCTACCAAAGTAAAAGAGGAAATGGATAATAATTCTGGAAATGCTGATCTGAATTAATTTAACAAAGTGAAAAGCACAGGCGGATGAATGGAAGGGCAACACAGAAGGCAAGTAAAGGATATATGCGTGCAACACACACAGCAAACCTCTGCCACTCATATTTTGTATAGACTGGCACAAATAGACTGGTTGTTCAATGGGGCTCAAGTTACCTGAAATGAATATGTTTCCTAATGGACTTATAATAAATAAGCATCAATAATGAGGAGAAGCCATCCTTCATTTATAATTCTTAAAGACAAACATATTTTTATACCCATATATTTATGATTGTTTTTTGTTACATTTTATTCACAAGAAACAAATGGCATTTTTTTGTTAAATGAACTCTAAATGTCAAATATCAATATGTGGTTTCATTTGCTTGGAATTAAGATAAAGAAAACATCTTTGAAGTGTTTTACATGACTTTTTCTGGCTGTATTGATTTAAAAAAATAGTAATGCAGGAGATCCATCAGAACCACAAGCATTTGCTGAGTAACATAAATATGAACATCTCACTTGCTGAAAGCAGGCTGAGTTTGCTCAGTTGCCAGAGATATATACGGCTGATCTTTCCTGAGTCTGAGATTTTCAAGGACTTTCAATTCATATTGACTTCAAGAGGAGAATTACTTGTTACTGCACACATAATTACACATAATGGATTTGCTTTGGCATTGTTGGCTTCCAGAAAAATGCTTACTATATGTTGGGGTGCTATTTCTGTCCAAAAACAAGCTTGTAACTGTTTTACCGTAGTCTGAAAATTCAGTAGGCTACCTATGATGTAATAATATTAGTTTGTCTCCTAGCATTAGCAAGACTGAAGAGCAAAGTAAAGGTTTCTGGCACAACTTTACCTGCTTCTAAGGTGCACGGAGAAGAGCATAGTTTGTATAAGATAAAGCTCCAGCAGCACTTAGAATAAAGAGGAACTTTCTTATTTGACAGATATGTTACAGCCTGTGCCCTTCATCAGGATCAACATAAAACATAACACAGGCAGCAGTTTAAATTACATTTGTATAAAGTAAAAAATACAAAACAACCAATCATACACATCCATGATGCATATCCACCAATGAGGCACCAGCAAGGATGGGCTGGGCACATGGTCATATGGTTTAAAGCAAATCATAGTCCCCTGAAAATGGGGTGTGGCCCAATAGAAAACCTGGGTGACACCCTATAATAGCACCTAAACAATGTGAGAACAGATGGTGGTATTCAGGTTCCTCTCATTTGATATCATACGCGTCCACCACAAGGAACACTTTGCTCAAAAAATTAAAGGAACACGTCTTAATCAGAGTATAGCATCAAGTCAAAACTTCTAGGATATTGATCTGGTCAGTTAAGTAGCAGAGGGGCTTAATCTGTTTCAGCTTCTTTGGTGTTAATCAAATCAATAACAGGTGCACTAGAGGGGCAATAAGGATCCGCCCCAAAACAGGAATGGTTATCAATAGCTCTGGGACATTATGTTTCCATCTGTCTAGACTGTCCAGGAGCTCAGTGAGGGTCCCAGATCAAGGAAATCCCCCAGGACACCATCCATCATCTTCATAGAAGCATACCCCGATATTGTCAGACATGTATACAAGCATGTGTGGGCCATACAATCTACTGAGTTTGTATGGCCCACACGTGCTTGTGGGCCAAAAATTTTGGGTCGCAGCATAGAACTTTCAGGAAAATGGACCAGCTTGCCGCATCATTTTTTTTTCACTTTGAATTTCAGGGTGTCTTAGAATTCAGCCCTCTATGGGTTGATAATCTTCATTTCCATAAAATGATGAGGCATCCTTTCATTTCTAACTCTTTAACCAGACCATATTAGTATAGATATCCAGCATGATTTTTTTCCATTGAGATCTGATGTGTTTTTAAAGTGTTCCTTTAATTTTTTGAGCAGAGATATATACAACAATAAGGTGTTTAAAACAGTATACTTCATGCAAATAAAATATGGCAAGTGTTAAAAAAATGGTTCAAAACCAGAAAAAAACACTTCTTTTAAGAGAGAGAGAGAGAGCAATATTTTGGAACCACTATAAAAACTCATTAATTGTGAAGTCTTTGTTCACTCTCCTGCAACAAACGAAACCGAAGAGCAAAATCTACTGAGTTAGCAAGTCACTGGATCTTCATTTGAGACTGGTTCAGACCTCAAGGTTATGAATGAACTATCAAGCCAAACAAAAGGTCACATCAAGATTTATATAGGTATAATCACATGTAGCTCACCAATGCAGTTATGTAAAAAATAGAAAGTTGTCTAATTCAATGAAAGCAAAAGAAGATAGAATAACCACAAAAGTCACAACTTGCAAAAAGAAGCAATAAAGATGATGGATACTGGACATGTAGCTAAGAAATAATGTACCCAAGATTGGCCTTTAATGCCTATTTATAGGTGCACCTAATATGTAAATTTCCCTATGTATATTTAATATAATACATTTATTACATTCCCATCATTAAGTCAGGAGAAATGCAGCTGATTTTAGCTTCTGTAGTTAATTTACAACAATTTCACTGCAATAGGGTTTTTTTCCTGTGGAAGTGGCGAAGCTGTTGGCTAATGTGAACCCTGTGCTGACTGAACAAAGTAAATTTCTCCTGATTATAGGGCAACCATCCAAGGGGAAAACATTTAATGCCAGGAGTTTTTACTTTAAGCAGTGATTTAATGCAGAATTTGATGTGGCACTCTCAAACAGTTGAAGGAATTTAGGGGATTTGTGTTCATAGTCATTTGATGTTACGCTTAATTTCTTAATAAATTTCATCTCAGCATCCGTCAGTTCATTAAGCTGAAATGGAAGTAGACATTAAGCTTGTGGAGCTTTGCAGCCTTACTTGGCAAAATAAGCCTCTTAATGTTACCCCTGGGGGTGGAAATTTAATTTACTATATTTCAGGCTGTGAATCCATGTAAGACATCACCACTGTGACACGTAGGTTCCTTTCAGTGACATAATCTTAAAATGATAGATGGAAAGCTATACAGTTATATGAAAAAGAACATTTTCACAGGAATTTATGCAGTCCTTTGAAAAACTAAGTGCACCCCATGATTCAGTAGCTGGTAGAACCACTTTGGTCCACTCTTCTTTACAATGTTGTTTCAGTTCATTGTGGTTTGAGGGCATGTATTTATCCACAACTTTTCCAGCCGCTTGGGTTGAGGTCTGTACTTTAACTGGACTTTGCAACACTTTGTTGCTGTTTTCTTTTTCATCTATTCTCTTGTAGATTTGCTTGTGTGGAAACATTGTTTTGTACATGACTCATTCTCAGTCAAGCTTCAGCTGTCAAATGGATGGCCTCACATCTTACCCTAGAATGCTCTGGTGTATAGAGGAGTTCATGGTCAACTCAATGACTGCACAGATCCCAGGTCCTATGCAAAACAAGCCCAAATTCATTGATCTTCACCAAATGGTGAAATGCATTATGGCCAGACATCTTCATTTTTGTCTCATTTGTCCAAAGCACATTATTCCAGAAGTCTTGTGGTTTGCTCAGATACAATGCTGCACACTAAACTATGTTGCCATATTTTTTTTAGAGAGAAGCAGCTTTTCCAGACAGACCATGCTTGTTCAGTCTTTTTTAATTGTACTGTCATGAACTTTCCCTTTAACCTGTGAACTGAGATGTAACTCTTGGATTTTTGCAATTTCTTCGAGCATTGCATAGTCTGACTTTGGGGTGAATTTGCAGAGATGTTTCCTCCTGGGAAGATTGGCAAGTGACTTGAATGTTTTACACTTTGAAGTCCATTGTTCTACAGTGAGAGAAGATATTTCAATTTGTTTGGAAATAACCCCTCTCACATTGATGGGCAGAAACAATTGCTTCTCTAAGATTATTGTTGATGTCTTTCCTCCTGGACATTGTGTTAAAATACACATAAATGTTTCAGAAAAGCAAACTGCCAGAACATCTGATTTTGTAGAAATGGTCACACTGCCTTCCTTCCTATGAAAGCAGCAAGGGTGTACTTAGTTTTTTCAGAGGGAGACACGTGAAAACTTTTTTTCACATGTCTGTAATTGCAGCAATTTTTACACTACAGGCACCTCTAGTGGCAGATGTTGTTAGCCTTGCACAAGGATATTTTTTCCTTGCTACCCCTTTGCTACAGAGAAATATCAAAACAATGTAGCTAGAAAAAAAAATAAGAAAAAATTATATAAATGACCACCTGTAATACAGCATTATGAAGCACTTTAATGCAGACTCTTTCCTTCTCAGTGAGTTCTCTGCATTTTACCATTTTGAACAGGAATAAAGAATTTCAAACTGTATTCACCTTTTTATACCCATATTCAAGCTGGCTTTCTGGGCTTCTCTGAGAAGAAAATTCATCAGTGAAAATTAATCAAGCAAAATATTCAACCACTAAAACTATTTCTTTTTGTTTAGGAAAGCAATGAAATAGCTATAATTTGACATCTTATCAAGAAATAATGTGTTTTGCTGTTTTTTGTAAACCAATAAATTTTAGAATTCATGAATAACAATAATGATTACATTTTAGCATTAAAAATATCATTTCCGTTAAAGAGCTTCTACATACTGATGTAATAACCATTAGAGAAACATAAAAATGATTTTGGTAATTACCACTGCTGTTTATTTAGAGTAGCTGTGGTATAAACCTTACATTGGGTGGTGGTCTAATAAATTTGTTAAGCACTGTGTGTATCATACTGAAATGTGCTTCGCTGACCTGCCACATTTAACGTATGGTTGAATAGATATGGTTAAAAAACTGAGCTTGAAAAATCATAAATGCTTTGCCTCAGTTTGTTCAGTCTTTTCTATTTTTTGTGATAGTTCTATATACATCACATGAAACTTATGTCTGATGACAGCCTTTTTTTCTCAGTAAAACCTGCAGCTTATTTCAAACTAAGTGCATATTCACTTGAAAAGACCTTTGACATGCTACTTCCACTGCACATAAGGCTGGCCTTCACAAACAACAGCCACTAAATTGTACATTTCCTATTTTTGTTTTAGACAAGAATTATATAAAAAACATTCTTGCATTGTATCAATGATCATCAAAGGGCCTTAAAGCAGGGGTATGTTGAATTCCTGTACAAAGCTGGAGGATAAGCATTGCTCCAAAGAAAGATGTGACGTTACCTTCCTCAATCAATGTTTTAATCATAAATTATAGACAGTGTTTAAAGATGACGCTGCAGTTATTTTAGGGGTGTAACAAGGACACAGCACACTGTAGAAAAAAAAATAAATTTGCATTTGTTAAAAAAAAGACAGTACTTCAGTATTTTTAGATATTTACACCAAATCAAAAATGCTTTAATTTATCTGTCTGTGCTCAATGTCACCTTACCTTAATTCCTCAGTTCAGTTTGACTCTGACTGTATTTTTCTGGGAGCAGGTTGTTTGAAACCTCAGCTGAACCCATTTTTCTCCCATTACTAATACCCCCGTTCCTTTTCTTCACAAACAGTTAAATAATTCACACTTTAATTATAAGTCAATAACATCAGCAGCAGCCATCTTTAAGCTAATGGCTCAAGGTATGGTTTCTGTTAGGCACTGAATTGATCAAAACTTACATAAAACCCGTTAAGCGAGCTCAGCGAATGATAAAACACATAGCTGGGGGTGAAAGAAATTGTGGTTTATTTTAATAGATTTCTTCACAGCCCTATGCCAACTCTATACCTTTAAAGTGCCTACTAACAGCAAGAGATTTCTTTGACTCCTAAAACAGCTCTGACCATCAACAACTATTGCCTCTGTCTCTGTCTGCAGACGATGAGCAGTCGTTTTTCCCCCCACGACATCATCATCACCGATGCCGTCCTTAGTCTGGATGAAGACTCTGTTCTTTCAACCAATGAGGTGAGTTACTGATAGCTTATCAACCAACTGGCGCGACACTAAAGTGTTACAAGCAGGTGAACTGAGACACTGATGGTTTATCAGCAAAATGAGGTGAGACAGCCACACTCCCAAGACACGTGGCACCAAAACAGTGATATCAATCTCCACTCCTGAGTTACTTGCCAAGCAGCCAACAGTAAATAAAGCCCTTCACCATGACTGCTTATCTAACACCAGACTGAAGAACTACATGTTTTCTATGTTTGACTTTGTTCAGCTTCTTGCACTGTAAATGCTCAGTTTAAAAAT